>JABCKU010008138.1:0-12033 GCA_018221655.1 Myochromella boudieri
GGGCACAACTGGTAATACCAGGCATATGGAAACTTGAAGGCAAAAGGAACAAAAACGGGGTTAGATCTCCACTGGGCTTGCAGAGCACTACCAGCCCCTCTCATGGGCCGTCAAGGATGTCCAGACTGCCTTATATTTTGCTAAGCTGCTCATCACGAACAATGGCTACCAGATTATGTATCAGCGTATTGTAGCATAAGATATGAACAATGAACATATATTTCAATTTCTCACTTTTCATAAGCCTATGTAGCGCTTTTGGTGATCCATTGGCTGCCACACTCGCTGGTAATTTAGTGTGTCTAACACCTCGGGGCAGAGGTGTCGGTGGACCAAAATTTGTGATAGTGAACTGGACGTTTTTGACGCGACTGTGCTTTCTCCACAAGCACAACTATTGAACTGCAGTCGGTTGGATACTAGTATGCACCAATTTCGAGACCTAGACTGACCACACCACAGGTATCTATACCTTGGCCTCAACGACGGATACAGGTTATCCTTCTTGAGAACTTTGACCCAGGCATTTTATTTTCCATAAATCGCTGATTGACTCGGACAGACTCGGACTCCTCTTCGCACTCTCTTCTGATGGCTTTGGCTTAGAATTTGGTTTAGCTTACTGCTCCCAGTCAATGATACAGTCGTCGACAAGAATGCAGACTTCATCGCGCCATTCTTCTTTTCGAATAAACTTGACTGTTGCGGAAGTTGTTTCAGTAACGAGGACCTGTCTCGGCATTGGAGTTCGGAACGCGGTCACACTTTCTGCGAAGCAACTCGGAGGGAGGACACCACGAGCATGTAGTCGCCTATTGAATAGTTTGATGGTACCGGTACGGCCAAAATCATTGATATTTATCGTTACTTGTCATCAGAAACCATTTAATGCTCCGCTAAGCCCACCCGAAGTCATGAACGACGTCAATATTTTTCCAGCATAAACAATCTGCACTGATCTCGCCACGACGTTGTCATCTGCCTTGTAAGATACACTCGTCAGTTTACCGTTGCTCCATTGTAGGGTAAGGCCTAGGCCGCCGCGGATACGGACACCATTTATTGACCCGGAGGGCCATTGCTTGGGAAGTGCAGGCAGGAGAGTTATAATGAGTGGAGTGGAGATGCTAGCTACGTCTGGCGCTTGAATCAACGCATTCTGTAGGGAATAAGACATCAGAACAGCACTCAGAGGAAGAGATTACAGTAGTTACAAGGAGAGCACCAGGATATGCCAAGTTGGCGTCGATCTGGAAGATAGGGCTGGAAGCGAGTGGGTTGTACAAACTAAATAGGTTAGGCCCGAAGTTGACGACGATCCCGTACTGTAAAGATATACAAGATATTAGGCATCGCCAACAAGTCATTACGATTGGTACACTCACGGTCAGTTCGTGGTAAAATTGATCCGCGTTCCCGAGCTGCGCCCACGCAGCAGCCCTCCATGCTTTCTCCCATCCAGAGTCGGCGTCGGGGCCCGTGCCATTGCCTCGGTGTATCAAGCTGACCGTAGCGGCGTCGATGACCTGTTTCTGGGTAAATGCCCCCTGGGCGGTTGGGTCGTATCTGGTAATTGCATATCCTGGGTAAAGACCAATCAAGTGTGAGAGGTGGCGATGGGTATCCGTTGGGGAGTCCCTGTCAACCTTCCATTCTAAAGGTAATAAAAACTTAGGTATCGCGTCAGACGACGCAGCAACTTGTGCATACCTTGCAGCTGGCCCCATGAACCGATGTGTATACCTTTATCCATCTTCGCGCGTTTAGCCCGAACCTCTGTTCGGCCGTAAGTAGTTTGTTGGGTCCGATATTTTTACAAATCAGCGCACCGTCAAGGAAGGTGGTATCAGTATCTCCAGAAGCTGCGAATCCTTTCTCGACTGCATTGAAAAGTTGCCAGATTAACTGTTGCGCATGAGCACAGCCTAGGTTCACAATCAGTATCCTTATAGTTCGTGTAGGGCCGTGGATACGTACCAAAGGTAATGGGCTGCTGCTCAGGAGAATTACACGGGCTGACAACAAGTGTGGAGTCATTGAAGTGAAGGTCAGGGATAAGTTTATCCAAGTGGAAGCTTGCAACACCCTGATCATGAGATGTCAAAGGGCTGTGTCGCGTCTCGGAAATGAGGTGAAAGAACCTTGATTAGAGGCCATCCTTGTGCTTTCCACCATGTAACATCGTTAGTAAAATCGAAGTGATCCCAAACGTGGAGCATCTAAAAGAGCATTAGAGATCAAGGGTTAGAAGTGATGTCCGGGGTAATGACCATCCAAACGTTCGCCTCTGCGTCGCAATGTCAACAATTCATCTCGTTTCAGTGTTCTATGGCCTACATACCGGGATAGTCCGACCACCGAGCAGTTTCCCCGGGTCCTTTCATACCTGTATGTCCGAAAACCTTATGTTACGGCGTAAGATTGGTTTCAAGACAATTGTAACGATTGTGACTAACATTCATCTATATCACAACATCAGAACCATTAAATGCGATATTGGTGACTATGCTTACTTCGTTGTGCACAACCCAGCCTCTCGAAATGTTGTAGAGAACTTGGGCCGTGTAAGCACCACGTGGCGCCCATGTTTTCTTCGCACTGATATCAGGATATCATACACTATTGAAGGAACCAAAACACACTGACTTGGAAGTAGTCAAACAACGGTCGAGTGACATCGAGATTGGTCATCTCTGCACCCCAATAATTCATTTGGATGTTAATATTCGAGTCTGGAGGGGTAACTTGTCAATGCTAAGAATCACCACACCACGGTGGCCGAGAACGCACGGTAATCTTGAATTCATGGTAAAATTAGCTCACGGGAAGAAAAAGTGATAGAAAACACATACCAGCACCCCACGAGCTGGCATACCCATTGGCCCACTTCCCCTGTAAATTTGCTGGAAGTTTACCCCTTGAACTGCTTGCCAACAAATAGCGACCAAAGTTGAACATCAGCCATTCCAAATACTGATCACCAATGTCGGTCTTGTATGCAGCCTTGATGACGTCGGTTGGTACGTCAAGTCGAGGGGTCTGACCTAAAGACAACGAAAATTTATTCGTCAAAGCTGCCTTGTAGTCCGTTACATGTTCATCGAGTACACCTGAAAATGTCAGAGCTCCAGAGGTTGGCGCCGAAATAAGGCTGAGTAGGGAAGAATGGGGGTCTAACCCACGAAAAGAGAAGTTCGACGCAGCATTTCCCGCATCCATGGAGTATTCTGTATCCCCAACCCAGGATATCCACGCCTCGCGAGCAGTTCCAGTCGTGACCTGGAGGGAGGCGTTGAAAGGAGCTCCAGAAGGAACAGGAAATTGGATACACTGTGTTGTTGAAGCATTATTTATGGGTGTTGTACGAAGGCGAGCCAAGATTTCGTATAGCATTCCGCCTGTAGTTGCTATTGTTCCGCGAATGCGGAGAGTGCTCGAATCCAGGCATGTAACATTGGGTGCGGGCATTCCAGATTCCAAAGCTGAAGAAAAGGTATAAGAAAGGGCTGGGAGGCCAGCACCAGATCCGCTAGATATAGTTGAGGTAATATGTTGGGTGCAGGCCTTGGTAGGGTGTGAGCAGAATGTAGATCTGAGGGCAAACTCAGTACGCCGTCCTTTAAACTAATTTTAAAAGCCTAGCATAGTACACGGACCGAACAAAGGTAGTTCCTGATTGGCTCCAGGTCGTTCGCGCAATACCTTGGTCGAGGTCGAGATACCGGCCATAGTTCGACACAGCACCAGTGATGTTGACCCCAGAGCCTAAGTATCCTGCTCCTGCATAGGAACCTGTAATGTTTGAGTTGGATTACATTGATCGATAGAAGGAATAGGGCTTGCCATATGCTCCAACTACTGTTCCGAGCTGTGCGATATCTGTCGCAATGTTTGTGGTGTGACCAAATTGACATTATCCGAGTCCGTAATGCTTACTATTGATATCACCAGTAGCACTTTGGAAGATCTGTTTGCGTATGTCACTCATAGTTTGAGCAGTGGCGAGCTGTTCATTGGGCTGTTTGTTTCCACCATTGTATGTCTCAATGCGGCGCGTTTGAGAGTGGCGTATATTAGATGTATCCGAGAGTTACCTTGTCAGCAAAAGGACCACCACTCCATAAAGATTCAATGTTCAGCTGGGTAGCTTCATATGAAGTACCACCAGGAACCATGGCTTTGGGACAGTACCCAGTTACTTTCCAGTATATTCCGCGACTTAGAGAACTTACCTGCAAGGTATCCATTGCCAACAGGAAGCCATTCCTTCGACCAGACTTTTGCAGTCTGGTTGAACCACAGCCCATTCCCAGAGGCAGGAAATTCTGGAGGTGCAGAGGCAGAAAGTGTGACAAGTTGCACAAAAACAAGAATGCGGGCGGCCCACATCTCTACAGTCTCGCAGATGTTACACACAAGTTGGGTATTGGGACCCCCACCGAGAAACTAGTACTCCCACTTTATATACCGCACCTCACACGCGGAAGAAACTCGCGTTTCATCATAGCAATCGAGGTAAGGTGGGAGTTGCGTGACGGTGAGATTGGACTACCCGGGCTATTGACCTATCGAGGTCGAGAAGAAGTTGAGAAGGCGGGTTATTCCTTGTGCTGAACGGTAAAAGAGGCCGGGACGTGTAGCACATGACGAAGAAAACAAGGAAAAGACGGTATCGGCGTCCAGCGGGCAGAGGTCGAATACATGGAATATACCGCTGGTGGATCTGGTCAAGGCAGGAGACACTCGAACTGGACGAATCTGGACCGTGACACTATAGTCGCGTTCTGTCACTACCGAACGTCGTTCCCCGCGGGCCCGCAGCCCGCAGCTGATTGCCCCATGGCTTGTTTATCCGCAGATCTTCCTATCTCAACCTGTAAGATGTTCTAAGGCGACCACCTCGACCAGAGAATGGCGATGTTCTCCCGACATGCACTTCAACTCGTAACAGAATCGATCGATCCTTCTCCTTCCTTCTCATCCATCTCCCATTACTTATATATATAGCAGTGCTCAAACATGTTCACAGATATAGATGTAAAAATAGTCTACACAAAAGAACAAAATTCGCACAAGTTAGGCCACCTTGACACCTCCCCAAGCGACCCTCTGCCCGGCCGTTCTGGCTCCCTTTGTTTGAGTGTCAGCTGTTGGGGCTGTAGAAGTAGCAGGGGCTGTAGCATTTTTAGAAGGTTGAGGGAGGGGCATATTCTTGAGGTCATCGTATATCCGTGCTGTCCGTTCTGTGTTTTTGATGAACCAACCGGCGTACCGCCTTCCGATCGTAGACTCCGTAATGTGTACCATGTTCTGAGGAGAAAATTACATATATCAGTCAAAGTAATGACAGAGCGTCAGTAGAGATACACACCTCTTCGATGACAAAGTTAAGGTCGCTCGTTGTGATGGTCTCCCCATCCAAGAGGTTACCCTTATCAGTTCCTGGAACCCGACTCACACTCTTGCTCACTTGCTTCATCAGCATCATCTCTTGCACGATTTCCTCCTCATCCACATCTAAAAAGTTTGCCAACTTCGCCGCTCCCAGGCTAGTATATAACCTTAAGAAACTGCGGAGTGTAGGGACGGGTGCTTGGGCGGCAACGTCAGCGAGGAAGAGGTTGAGATGTCGGTGTGTGGGGTCCATGGCATTTAGTGAGGCGCTGGGGTGAGTCGGAGAGTCAGGGGAGGAAGGTGCAACGAGAAGTTCAAGAGCGGCAGGGTCGTCGTATGGTGGTGGATTGGCGGTGATGAATTTTGGGCACGAATGAATGAACAGTTCTTTGAAGGCGGAGATAGACTCCTCGCTACAAGTAAAAGTAAGCAATTGGCGTAGACACATGAATAAAAAGTATTACCCTCCTCGCGCCATCTTAGAGAATTGTTCTCCGAACCGCTCCTTCGAAATGTTGGCAATGTTGTCATCGAGTCGACTTGGAGAGAGGGCATTGCAAATGGCAAACAAAGCATACATCCGCTCAGCTGTTTTGTTGATCTGTTTCACATCATCAAATTATCGAATCCCCCGTCAATGAGATGCCCCTACTGACCTGGTCATACTGGTAACTCCTTGTGTGATATTGTCGCATCCGCATGATGAAATTGAGGACGTTGACAAAGGTACGGATGGCATCAGGGTATCGGCGTAGCATGATATAGCAGAATCCAACGTAGTAGTATGTAGCAACATGGCATGCTGTTACGCGGGTAAAAGGGGACTGAAAAACTGTCAATAGATATCGTAGGATAACAGAATACTCCTCACTTTTTGATTGAGCTCAACGTTCTCCATCACCTTCAAAGCAAGGGTGAAGTCACCAAGTAGAACGTGTACTCGCAAGAGACCAATGATACTGAAATATCCAAGCATGCGATACAGTGGGCGCTGCCCGTACTCCCCGACGATCTCACTACAAAATTGAAGGATTACTATAAGCTCCACAACGCAGGACAGGACACGAACGCAATTTCCTCTTGCGATTTACCCGCTTGTTGGGCAACAATATACTCATTAATGCGCGACTTCTGAATCAGAGAGTACAGAACGTTGAGGACACTGTAGGAACTCCAGACCTGGAAGATGTTCATCGTCACCATTGAAGATTGAAGAAAAAAACTCACTGGTCCACCTTCTGCAAGTGAAATGAGCTCCTCCTCAGTCTTTTGGTTGACTTTTGAACGCCACGTGCAAAATACTTGAAACTGGTATATAAACTCGTCGATAATATCCCACAACCACTGCTCTGGTAGCTCTAGCTTGACGGGACCCTCAGAATCTGTAGCAGTAATTTAAATGCGCTGGATTCAGAGAGGATGATACTGACTTACTGAGGAGATAGTTGAATAGTTCGCAGCTGTTTTCGTAAGAGTGGAATCGGTCATCGATGTTGGGTTGTAAGCGTGAGTAAACGTGACGGTAGTATAATTCGCGGTACAGGATAAGGAAGATAGGATCTTTTGTAAGATTTGTTAGTTAGCTATAGTGAATAGTATGAGAAAGCAACGTACCATCGTTGACTAAGGGTGCAATGACTTCTGCTTCTGGCCACTCAGACCTTGAGTAAAACTTTTCCGTATACTTGTTCCAACCACTCTCGTACGCAACTGTAATCTCCGCGAGATTGTTCTCGAGCACCGCCTGATGGAAGTGCACAATGAACTAAAAATCAAATCTAATCAGCTGAGTTGCAGACAGACTTTGAATAACAACTCACGCCTTTGACCACGTCAGGGATCTGTGAAAACGCAGCCTGCTGTTGCATATGCTGCTGCATGGCCAGGAGAGTTGCTTCATCGATCTGGGGCTGTTGTATATGAGCTTTGAGAAGGTATAAGTATCTGGCGTGTATCCATTCGCTACTTCACTTACCGTCCTCGTAATGACCGTTTTGGCCATAGTTTCCTATAGCAAGATGCAAATCCACGTCCTCTTCTATATCCTCTGCAGCCCACAGCGCCATCCGTTGCTGAGCCATTTTGTGTCTGTGTTATTCGCGGTGGTGGTTGGGGGCCAGAATTTTCAGGCTTTTCTCGGCAATATCCGAGCCACCTCATCTATTAAACATGCACTACTACCTACTGTTGTACATGTCTAACTTCGACACCCTCCGGTGGCCGCTTGTCTTGTATGCAATTACCACTCTCTCCTAGTCCCGTCTTCATCGATAGCTTCGATCGGGATATCACTCGTAAACACCAAAACATAGGTCCTCAAGGCCAAAATGAAAATCAAGTATCTAGCATCACATACCTTTGTGACATCAAGTTACAACCACACAACCTTGCTTTAAGAAGAGGACCGCGTGTTCAAAACGTGTTCTTTCTCTGTTCACACTCTAGCATGGCAGATCCAACACCACTCACTCCGATGCAGTTACCACGCGCGCTTACCAAGCTCAGGTTTGTTTCCAATGGAACGAATCATAGAAGCATGTATTTCTCTGACCAGAGGTATAATTCACGGATACGAAACCAACATGTAATCCCAGTAGGGAAGAATGACGATTTCATCAAAATGTGTCAGTAGTCTTTACGCCCTTCTAGATGTACTTTTCGCGATTTTGTATGCAGTATACTGCGTGAACTTGGTGACCTACCCCAATCTTGGCAACAACACAATACGCTAACATACGACAACATACGCGACCCAGACACTCTACGAAATCATGCGTATCCATATAGCTCTTCCTGCTCCAAGTGATCTAAGTTACACGGAGCTCTACATCGGTCTCAATCCACGAGGATATTATATATGGACCACTCTGCTGATCTTGTGTTCTGGGTGCATGACATTCCGTTGGACGTGTTCTTACCTCCCAGCTTAACAGAGTGATATCTTGTCAGCTTCGGTGGGTAATCACCGGTCACATGGAAAGCGGAACTGAACTTTCTTTTGCAGCCATTAGAAGAGCTACATAAGCTGCAAAATTATTATCGACACGTTGAAAGGTTTCATCGTCATCATGGGGATCGCTTGAGGCCGCTGGATCGCAAATTCACATCAGCCCTACAGGCTCTTGAATTCGCTCTACGCAGAAGTTGCGTTGGAGGTATGCTTCTTCACGCAGAAATTTAATAATGAGTCTGACAAGTTTGATGAAGTGAGTTCGACGCCTTGGAACGCAGCGTCTGCTAAAAACAATGTAGAAGTGCTATCCAAATATATGTATTATAAAGATGGTACGAACATTCTTATGCAGTTTCGACTTAATTCGACTCGTCCGCCATGTCTAGGTGATTCCAGTTTCTATGGACACCCCCAGAAGCCCCCTATACTGTCGCGTCTGCTTCAGGAACTACGTATGTTGCCAACATTAACAATGACACAAATCTTTATAAGTTATTTCTTAGATGGTTGCCGTGCTATCGACCACTCTGCTGTCGAGTATGCCAACAGGGGTCGCTCCTCCCTTGTTGCGTTAACCGCCTCGTTCTGGTTTCAAGGCGCCTGGATGTGCGCGATCTCTACCAGTCTGAGTTCCGTATTAACTCTATCAATAATATGCGAGCTGTATGAATGGAACGTGCCGTCCTGCTTAATGGTTGGCGAAACGCACTGAAGGCCATTTTGACTGAACGGGTGAATAGTCTTTTTGTTAGTCATCCTCTTCCTATGTACCCTTGTTCCATGGCTAACAGCGCCGTCTGAACAGGTCATTCTTTACCTATCGTTCGTCCCATCTTATGGTCCAACCACTATCTGACGGCTACCCGTGCATGTAGTGTAACAATGATATTTCTCGCTGTCTGTAATCTGCAACATTACTACAGTACAACCTTTATGTTCAAGTTGGCAAGCTCCGTCGTTACCATTGGGGCAGGCCCTGACCATGTGTGGCGACGCCCATTCAAGAAATATATTTCTCAGCTACACCAGATGCTTTATATCTTCCTGTGCACTCACGGTCGTATTTCTTTTGTTTAGAATACATCTCTGCATCTACGCGAGAGCAGCTCGAACAACCTCTCGGCTGTATGCATTATTGTCGTGAACATGCCTGCCATCTTTCTTCGTTGGCAATTGATGACTCTGTGCTGCTCCATCGTAATGCTTACCTTTGCCCAAGCCTTTCAATGCACGTCTTGCATCTTGGAACCAGCGAGATTTTTCGCTGCAGTTGGGTGCGCCTCTGCTACTCTTTCTTTCTTCAGAGGAGCATTTTATCCCCCAGATGGTCAATTTACACCTTAAAATACGTGCATTTGGATGGCTCATGCGCCTCCGTTCTCCTCCGTTGCTAAGCCGGAACTACGCCTCAGTGCAGCCTCACGTTACACGCTGTTCTATACTTAGCCAGTACCAAAGACATTATATTGGCTATATGGTTTCGTTGAAGGGTGTTTCGCGAGCTGTTGATGTAAATCAGACTATCTGTGGCAAAGAAAGTGACCACAAGAGCGACAACTGCTATTAAGTACCAACCTCAAAAATGTTGAGTGTTATGTGTTGTCCGAATCCGAACAAACCCGAAGCGCCGATTTCAAAGTTTATACCATCACGACTTGAAATGTCCTCCTCTTCATTGACCTCACATTCTGGCAGATTATTCGTTGGCTTTCAGAGCCTTTCTTTAATCAGTCTTCATGATTCTAGTTGCGGCTAACTTCTTAAGTACTACTCATGGTCTCAAGGCTAGAATGAGACTAGTTTATCAGGCAATACGCGACTACACTCCTACGCTTCTGTGACGCGGTTTTGCGACCGTCAAGCTTCGTTAGGCGCCGAAACTGCTTTAATAAGGTGTCCGCATGTTCAAAGCATGTTCCACCTCTTTTCCACCCCGCTGAAAACAGAACAACGATCCTCCCCCGACATGGCAAACTTAACACCCCTCATACCAATGAAATTACCACGTCCGCCTATTCAATTGAGGTTTGTTCTCAACAAGTCCTGGACGAGATGTATTTGCCTGATTACAGACTCAACAGTTCCCAAATACGCAACTTTCACATCATTCCCGCAGGAATTAACTGTGATTTCGTTGAAAAAGTGTAAGTTAATCGCCTCTGGCCTTCAACAGAGGTTGTAACATTATTTTTGTGCACAGCCAACTTCAAGAACACGGTGAACTGCCACAATGCTGGCAACAAGTTTCCACACCCGCTGGTACCTATTTCTGGCATACAATGCTCAAAATCATGACATACGACAACATACGCGATGCAGGCATCCGTAAGGAAATCGGGGGTGTCTATGATGCTATCTGTGCTCAGAGTTTGCCGACAACCACGACGGAACTATATATCGGTCTCAATCCACGAGGGTACTACTTTGTGAACCACCTTTCTGACCTTATATTTTGGGTACACGATGTCTCATTGGACGTTTTCATGCCTACGAATATAAAAGAGAGATATGTTGTCAGCTTTGGTGAGTACATGTTTACGTTTAGGCGCACGAAAAATGGCCGAACTTATTATTTGGACCTTTAGAGCAGCTTAAATTACAAAACTATTATCGGCATATCGAATGCTTTCATGCTCATGGAGACTATTCAAGTGATCTCAACCCGAAGTTTCAATCCGCTCTCTTTTGTCTTCAGACTGCTCTGCGCGAGAGTTGCATTGGATGTGAGTCACATTGTACAAAAACTTACATGTGACACCTTAAATGATATTTTGTCGTGCCAAGTTGATTCGACGCCTTGGATCGCAACGAACGCGAAGAATTGCCTTAAAATACTCTCCAATGTCATGTATACCCAGAAAGGTGTGGCTACATGACATCTTCAACTGTGGCCGTCGGTATAATATCGTTGATTTTGTATGATACAGGAAGCCTCAACTTCAATGGGCGTCCCGATCAGCTCTTAATCCTATCGAGGCTGCTTCGAGAACTATGTAAGTTTCTATCATCTGCATTCTAAACCCTGTTGTTGATTTAGTAGATGGTTTCCGTGCTATCGACTCTACTGCTGTCGAACACTACAACGATCGTTCCTTCACCGCTCAAGTCGATGCTGTCTGGCCTTCAAGCAGGTGGATCGATACGATTTACTTGGGGACCTGCGCCAGCTACACCTCTAGCTTGCAGGCCATATGGGTAGCGTGTATTGCCTTATTAAACAGTTGGAAAAATGTATCAAAAGCTATATTGACTGAATGGCTGGACAATCTTTTCGTCAGTCACCGTCTTACAGTACTGTCCTTACATTGAAGCTAATGAAATTTCTCTGCAGGCTGTTGGATATCTATCGTCTGTCCTATTTTCCCCGCATTCCAGGCTTACTAATTGATAGCCATTCATGCAGCGCAACAATGGGTTTTCTCGCGGTCTACAACATGCAGCCGCATGACGAAACAAGCTTCGTCCTAGCGTTAGCGAGTTCGCTGGGCACCATGTTTGCAGGAATTCATCACGTATGGAAATTTCCTTTGAAAAAACATTCAACCCAGCTTCAACCAGTAAGTGACAACAGATTATGCAGTAGGATTTCGCACACTCACTATCGCGTCGTTTGTTTAGAATACATCTGAACTTCTGCATGACAACAGAACTTGTAACCTCTCAACTGCCTGGATAACTGTCCTCAA
>JABCKU010008138.1:17301-86230 GCA_018221655.1 Myochromella boudieri
ATGCACGCACCGGATGATGTATCCCCTGGCCATGAGCCTCAACGCCATATCAAAGTCCTCCGAGACGTTGCTCTCCGACCAGATCTTCTCCTTTCCGTCTTGGGGGTCGACGAATGCTGCGTCTTGTAGTGCACGCCAGCGTAGGAAGCTACGAAAGCGTTTACGTTTAGTTGTATACATGAAGAGAAAATGGGTAAACGCACGCATTGTGTCCAACAAAAGGCGCAACTTCGCCGTTCGCGCAGGCTGTTTGTAGGGGGGTTACGTCCAAGTCGGTTTGAATCAAGGGAAAGGAAACGTACCCATAGATATACTCCGATTGATCCTCCTCGTGAAATAGGCAATCCCATTCTCAAAGTAATGGTGTGCCACCTGCATCACATCTGCCCCACCCAAGTAAGTAAGTCACATTCATAACAAAAAAAAAGGGAGAGGAGAGACGCACCAGATTCATGCTGAACGATAGCTACCTTGGGACACGCTTGCATCTCCCTCGCCGCGTCCCTCAAGCAGTCCTAGTAAAAAAGGTGAATCAATGAGAAATTAGGATACAAAAGAAGAACGCACCTCGGGTACAACAGTATCCGCATCAACCAACAACACAATCTCTCCCATCCTCGCCGCCCTTCCTCCCGCTGCCCACGGCCTATGCTTCCCCCCAGCCTCTGCTCGGATCTCAGCGATCGCTAGGGCCAGAGCTTGGTCTTCCAGTGAGGCGGATGCATTGGGTGCGGGAGCTGGTGCGGGTGCGGGCGTGGGTGTGGGTGTACGCGTAGGCGTTGTCGTCCTTGTTGCTGTTGCTATCGTCGTCGTTCCTACTGCTCCTGTCGCCACTGGGGCGCCAGTAGTCGAAGCACCGACTCCCGCGGCCTCCGTACCAGGTGGAGAGGTGGGTGTGGGACCAACACCGAGTCCAGCAAAGCCGAAGCCGAGCCCGGGGGCTCCGAGGAGAGAGAGGTCTGGTACGGGGGCGGGGATGGGGTCGATTACCGGAGTAGGATCGGGGACGGGAAGGGGCGGTTGGGGCTTGG
The DNA here is from genome assembly GCA_018221655.1 of Myochromella boudieri. Lineage (NCBI taxonomy): Eukaryota > Fungi > Basidiomycota > Agaricomycetes > Agaricales > Lyophyllaceae > Myochromella > Myochromella boudieri. The sequence goes on from JABCKU010008138.1 coordinate 18,333, forward strand.
CAGTGTTGTCTTCACGGAGGACGTCTGGAACGGGCTGCTGGTGGCGTGAGCGCGAACGCGAGGAGTCGTGTGTCTCCTCGCTGCCGCTTCTACTCCCACTGCTGTTGGGGGTGGTGTCGGCTGTAGCTGCAGCTGCACACTGCTGTTGTTGCTGGTCCCGGTAGGCGATAAGCCTCGCTAGGTGTTTTTCGAGCTTGAGAGAAAGGTCAAGGCCTGTATTATAAAAAAAACGTTCAGCCTAGTAAAAAGAAGGAGAGAGGGAACGGCTCGCCGTAGTTCAAATTCGACGCCTTTTTGAAGCGGCCTTTTCTTACATACCCTTTCCCTCCCACCAAAAGCCCCTTCTCCACATCCCCTTCCCCTTCCCCACCTTCGACCTCTCCCTCTCCCTCTCCCTCCCCCTCTCCAGGCCTAGCAACCCAAGCAATCCCATGCACAGCATAAAACGCCAACCTCTCCCTCCTGACTTGTTCTGGCAAGACCCTCATCCCGTCGTCGCACACGAAGACGGCAGAGGAGCCGCCTTGGCGGGCGTATGTCTGCATTGCGCGTTTGAGGGAGAGGATGGAGGGGGCTCTGGTTGGTGGGTTAGTGTTTATTTTGTTGGGTGAGGAGGGAACTTACAGGACGCGGTGGAGGCCTTCTTTGTAGACGGGCATTTGGATGGTTATGTGGGGGAGGGTTTCTGAGCCTGAGCCTGTGTTTGGGGGGGGCTTGATGGCGGAGTAGTATTTGGAGTTGGAGTGGTATTGCTCGATGGGGCCGATGCTGTGTGGGGGGTTAGTATGGGAAAAGGGAAGGGGGGGGGAGACGTACACCATGGAAACGTTTTGGATTATTTGGAGGGCAAAGAACTGTGAGTAGGGTTAGTTTGTGTGTTGGCTACAAGAAACCACTCACCAATGCAACGCAATACAACAGTGGACACACTGCCAACAGTGCCATCCTTACCAAGCCTCCATCAAGAATCCACTCTTGCAATAAAATCTTGATACCATTGCCGATGAATACTGAGCAGTATATCAGTGGTAGCATCAGCATGAGTGAGGCAACTGACACAAAGCAAGCCCGCCTGCAAGGCCATTATACAAGGGGGCCCAGAGCTGTGGGGCACGTACGTCTCTGCGGGGGTCATACGAGCTCTGGTCAGAGTCCTTTTCATCATCAGGTTGCTCAACGTCTTTAGCCTGCAACTGTTCAGGATCCCCTGGGGGTGAGCTCACAAGCCGGCCTAGCCACGTCCTGCGAATCTTGGGTTTGGGTTTGGGCTGGTTGTAGAATGCTTGGGTTGAGAGCGGGGTGGGGATGCGGGGAGAGTGGGCCTTTGGTGCGGGCGGGCGTGGGTTGGAGGCGTCGATGCTGTCAGAGTCGGCATCCACGCTGTTCCTAGAGGAAGGGAGGAGGGGAGAGTGGCCTACGGAGGAGGGAGTATGGGACTGGGAGGATGTTGGGCGGGAGGAGGAAGAGGTGGAGAGAGGGTGGGAGCGCCAGAGGAGCTTGATGAGGCGGTCTTCAAAGTCGGAGCAGGTGGGGACGATGCGGTCGATGGCGTCGCTCCAGATGATGAGCACTCGTTCGTCGCGCTGTGGGGGTGTTAGTGTTGTTTTTGTTTAGAAGGAGGACGTACGATGAAAGCGGCACATTGTTCTTTGTCAGCGGCAGGGAGGGCGAGTACAGAGTCGAGGATTTGGATGCGGGTGTTGGCGTCGATGTAGATGGAAGTGTCTTCAGGGGGACTGGGAATGGTCAGCATGGGTTCAAGCGGGTGTGGTTGTACGTACACACTAGCCAAAGCAGCATGAACAGCAGCACTACGGGTCTTGACGGCGACGACAGGACCGAGAGCAGTGACAGCCTGCTCAAAAGCAAGGAGCGTCGGGTTCTCATAAGGAAAGACGCGGTACTCGGCCGGCGGGGGAGCGTCAAGGGGGGAGATACGGAGAGCAACGGCAGAGGAGATGGCCTGCTCGTTGGGACGAAACCAAGCGTCGCCCTGAGTTTGTTTGAAGAGCCAATGCAACAACGCGTCGTGCCGGTCGTAGTCCATTTCTCTCTTTTCTCTTGAAACCATGGCCGCCTTTATTGCTTTGCATCTAAATGTCGAAATAACAGAGTCTTCGGGGTCCAAGGATCGTGGAGTGACGTCATTCAGGGGCGTAGAAACCACGTTTTTCTTTTTATAGCCTCCAGTTATGTTGTCTTCAGCATGGATTCTGAAGCCCCGCCTCTTGTTCCTCCGCGTCCTTTCTTTATTGGCGCACGGCCCCCGCCTTCGTCCTACACTTTCCCTTTCCAGGCCCACCCCGGTAACCCCGACCCCCTTCCCTCGCCGAGTCCTTACACGTACTCCCGCCGCCGCGCGTCTTTGGAGAGCCTCGCTGCCAACAACGCCTTCCAGTACCAGCCTGACACCGACCTGCCTTCCAGTAGCAGCAGCAGCAGCCTCTACCGCGCCAGTGCCGCAGCCCACATCCACCCCTCCCCTTCCCAGGTCTTCCGCGCTCCTTTTCTCTCCCCTACCTCCCGTCCCACTTCCTCCCTCTTCTCCTGGTCCCCTCCCCCACTCCCACCCACTCCACCCCTCCCACTCACCCCCAGCGCGTCCAATGCCAACCTCCAGCTCCATCGACCTCCCATGCCGTCGACTGTCCTACAAAGAACCCAGTCCAAGCTCAAGCTCGAGGACGAGAAACACGAGCCCACCCCCACCGACGACCCCCCTACACGTCGCCTTCTCTCCCGCCTCATCACCTTCGCCTGCCTCGCCCTAGGTGCCATCGGTGCCGCAGCCCTCTGCTACACCGGCATCCGCGACACCAAATCCCGCATGCTCGACGAATCCAACCTCTGTCTCGTCTTGGATTCCGATTTTCGTTCCATCAGCGCCTTGGACGACAGATATTGGGTCAGGGATGTCGGTGTTGGTGGCCTTTTTGCGTGAGTCTGTTCCTTGACCCTCGGTTAATGCTAAAGTACCTTTAAGCGACGACCCCCCTTCTCATGCGGGGACGTTCCATATCGCTACTGGCGATCCCAAGAACCTGGTGTTTGGACCGGAAGGACTGAGTATCGTGCCTACACGCACGAGAGACGAGGTACCAGATTATTGGAAGGAGGGACAGGTGTTTGTCGTCGAGGGGTGTACATCTGTAGGTGTGGATAACAGTGATGATGGGGATGACGGCGGTGGGAGTAGCAATACCACTACCTCGGACACGACGAGCTCCAACTCGACTTCGACTTCTTCCGGGGACAATACCAGCAATACAACAGACACCACCACCCTCTTTGCTCGTGCCCCACCCAAGCCCACCACTTCCGCTTCAACCAACTCTAGCTCCACTTCAAACTCGACAAGCAGCAGCAGTGCCTCTCAAGCTCAACCAACCGCCACAGGAGATGGTGGTGGCGGAGGAGGAGGAGACCCCTGTCGTGCATCCACATCTGCTGGCCAAGGGCGCATCATTCCCCCAGCTATGAGCGCACGCATCAGCACCCGCGGAAAAGTCGGGATCCGGTATGGAAGGGTAGAGATCAAGGCAAGAGTTGGGAGAGGGTGAGTTTCATTTTTTGCTTCGACTCTGCAAAGGTTGTGTTTGTGATTTGTCTCTCATCATCGTCATCATCAAAGAGAAAGCGGTCTGTGGCTGTGCTCAAATTTCTCTCCAAATAAAACATGCCCACGACCTAAACTAACATACCCCCCCAGCGACTGGCTCTGGCCCGCAATATGGATGCTCCCCGAAAACAACACCTACGGCTCCTGGCCTCTCAGCGGTGAAATCGACGTCTGTCTTCTTTATTCCCCTCCACCCACCCACCAACTAACCACCCTCTTCCACACCAGATAATGATGTCCCGCGGCAACCCCCCCTCCTACCCCGGCCAAGGCGTCAACTACGTTCGTTCCGCTCTCACCTTTGGTTTAGATCGAGGGTTGGTGCCCATCGCCGTTGGTGGAAGCGGTGCGTCCCTTCCTTTTTGGGTAAATCAAACTAACTAACCACACCGACAGGCCTCCCGACCCCCCTGACACACACCCTCTTTGGCTGGTACACCCTCAAACGCTCCACCTTTGCAGCCGCAGTCCACACCTACGCCTTTGAGTGGGACGAAAGGTTCTTGAGGTTTTGGGTGGATGGGCGGGTGAGGAGTGTTTTGGATGTGGGGGTGTCTAGGGACGCTAATTCCGGCGCGGGTGAAGACTCCAACACCAGTACGAGCAACGAAGGGGGGAACGATAAAGGGGGGTTCTGGGGAAAAGGCGAAGGAGGGGGAGGGTTCCCACAGACGGCGCAGAATGGGAGTACGGGGGGTGTGGTGGTGGTTAGGAATCCTTGGGCTGGGGGCGCGCCTGCTGCCCCTTTTGATCAGCGTTGGTATTCTCTTACTGACGAGATTAGTGTTGCTGATACGGTGTAGGGTTTTACTTGAATGTGGAGCTGGCGGTGGGAGGGACGACGGGGTGGTTCCCGGATGGGGAGGGGGGGAAGCCGTGGTATGATGCGAGTCGGAGTGAGTTGGTTTTTTTGTTTTGTTTTTTTCTGGTTTCTGGAGGTTTTCCCATTCCGGTACTGCCTTCCCTGATTCGGGAGGTGCTTCAAACCCCTTTCCACTTGATCGTCTTTTGCCTATCGTCCATCGTCCGTCGTATCTCATGGACTCTGGAGAACCTGGGTGGTTCTTTGTTTCTAGCCTATCTATGCTTTTTAGGTTGGGGGCTTCGGTTTACGTTTTACGCTTTTTATCATTCGTTTTTGCTTTTTGCTTTTTTTGATGTCCCTTATCTTGCGATATCGATTGTACCTTGGGTTTGGGTCTGGGTCTGGGCCAGTCTGCCCCTCTTTTCTTTTTCTTTTTCTTTTGGTACTGATAAGAGCTTGGATATGCCAACTAACGAACCCTCTCGTATCGTAGCCGCGATGCGCGACTTTGCAGGTGCGGAGGACAAGTGGTATGCGACGTGGCCGGCGAAGGAGGATGAGCGGGCGTTTAAGATGTATGTTTATTTCACTCCTTGAGTTTTTCTTAGGCTCATGAAAACTTACTTTGATTTGCAGAGAGTCGGTGAAGATGTGGAACAAGGGCAAGTGTTGAGTAGGCGTAGATAGTGAAACTTCTTGGACCTGATGGGCTAGGCCTCGAATGCTCAGGTTTTGGATGGACGATGATGGAGATACCCTTCTCGACGGACATTTTTTTGGTTTACTTACTTGCTTAGCGCATCTGACGCTACATGCTTCACGGTCGCTTGTCTTTCAACATTAACAGACTCGAAAATAGATACCATTGACCGTTTACTTCTGTCCCCCCCTACTCGAGCAGTCGAGTCGAGCTTACTTTCACTGACATGGAGCTCGTGACCAACTTGCCAGACAAACCGTTTCGCCCACAACTTACCCTAATTCTTTAGCGAAATGGAATTTCAACTTGCCCGTGTAGGCCGGGGGCTGCTGTGTGCGTGATGAACAACAAATTAATCCCCACTTTGTCTCCGACTTCCAACTTCCAACTTCCCCAAGTCTTGACGGTGGCGCTGCTCTTCGGTTCCCGACATCACGAAAAGAACACGCTCATTTGGGGGAAACCGTTCTGCCATGGCCGATAACCCAAGAGTTGGCGATGGCTATGTAGTACGTATGATGGCTGATCCCCCCGAAATGGTTTGGTTTGGTTACTATTCACAAAAAAAGAGACAAGGATTCCAAGTGATGGAAACGCATGATGCACGTTCCATCACCCTTCTGAATTTGGAAGAACAAGGCGTCGTTCGATTTTCCCTGTACATGTCAAAGAGGTAGAAATGCGGTGTACACGTGTTAGTGCCATTGTGGGGCGCGCCACCTGGTAGGCCGCCGCATGGGTGCTGGAAAAATATTAGCGGGTATGTAGGTATGTATGTTGCGTCAATCTGGCGTACGCCACTAGGGGGGAGTGACCCCCCTTATGCGGTCGCGGCGGAAGTAAGGTCTTCTGAAGTTGAATCTTTGGCAACGTTCCATAAAGAACCAAGGGCGGGCGCCGATCGGGGCCTTTCTGCCGCTGCCACTCAATCCGAGCGCAAATGACATGTCAGGCTAAAGGGTCTCAGCAGACAGTTTTTTTCTTTTTTGAGCGACGTCAATAAAGTTGGATATTCTGATATTCAGCCACGAGAGGTGTCGTTGGTCTTTCCAAGGTACGGACTGCCTTCGATTCATAGTATGCTTTTCTTCCAAGCCATCTGCCGTCTGACGTCGCCAATTATCTGGAAGATATAAGTAAGCTGCCGAGCCGTGACGCTCCATCCCGTGAAGGAAGTGTACCCGAGATGAGATGAGCCTCCGTATCGGAAGGTCACAGCATCTGTTCCATAGGGGAGGTGTGTGCGGCAGTTGCCAACTTGATGCAGAAGGGGAATGATAAAAGCCTGTCCTGGCCGTTCCTTCGTAGCTTAGGGGTGAATATCCAGCTGATCATCACACTATCACAACCTTTCTCGCCTCCGTGTGGTCGCACATTGTCAATGTATCTCGCGGGATGCAACGTTTAAGCTAGTTTGATGTCTTGAAATGATAAGACCACGAATAGTTCATGCTGTGACGGAATAATACGATGGTATTGCACGCTGAAATTATTTAGGGGTAGGAACAGTGAGGAATCACGATGTTGGTGGGAGGAGGTGCGGAACAATTGCTGTGGTTGAAACCTGTCCGTCTCTGTACGCCACATTGTGGTCGCAGAATCTGAGCAGTATCAATCAACCTTCACGGCGTTCAAAAGCTTCGATGACACGAGAGGTAAACGTTACAGGCGCATCCGTTGAAGCCTACTAGTAGCCTGATTCAGTTGCCTACAAGCAGGGCACGGCTGATACACGAGACTGGACAGACTGCATTATCAATACTTGTCATACCTATCGCGAAAAATTTACAATAACATAAACCTTTAATGGGTCGTCGTAGCTTTGTAGTGAATAAGCGGTTCTCTAGTCGCCATCGGAGCCTCCGAGCCCAGATGATCACTCGTGTCCCTGGTTCCCTACCAGATTGACGGGACAAGGGAGACGATAGTCCGGCCATCTAGAGGCCACAGTATAGACAATCGACAGGTCCATAGATCACCTATCGTCCAAACCGCACAGTCAAACATTTGCTGGAAAACGCCCGATTACTATATCGTCGCCGAGACCTTCGACAGCGAGTCTTCTAAGTTGGGTGATTTCATGTTGGGAGTAACACTATTTCACATAGCTAAGCTATCATCCAGCGTCACGTTCAACCATGCAGCCATCCCAACATATGGGGACTTGGCACAGTGGTAGCGCGCCTGCTTTGCATTATCTTGCAATTTGCATGAGGACGTGGGTTCGATACCCACAGTCTCCATTGTTGTTTTGCTGCTGACGCCTTATTAAATTCGCTACGCCAGACTATCAAGAGCCAACCTAGAACGTTGAAGGCGTCCACCTCAAGCAAGCTCAAAGTAGAGCACAGAGCATATTCAAGTAAATAGTTGGCCGGTGAACCACATACAAAGAAAACCACCATCCCAGGTAAGGAGCAAGGAGCAAGGAAAATTAGTACCATGTACCTGAGAGTTGATCATGAGGCCAGGTCCAGTTTGGAAACCTCTGGAACGTGAATTCGAACTTCTTCAACATCTTGGACATCGATGACATACTAGTCTCCCACGCCTCACCTACTTGAAAGCAACCTCCATTTTGTCTTCACTTATAGGAGCAGGCAAGATGGCTCTTGATAATAGTGGGGGTAGTGGTAAGCTTGCTGGAGTGCCACGACTGAACCCGAATGTATGTCCTAACCTGATTACAGACGTTTGGGTGCTCATAACGCGAAAACCGTGGAAGAACCCAAATGTAAAGGCCAATAAAGATGCTTTCAACGGAAACATAGAACTCAATGAGCGTTGTTACGTCGAAAGGCTGCCCGCCGAACTCCTCTCCCATACATTTACCTACGTTACCTCGGATCCTGCTCTCATTCGCTTCGGGTGGATCTCAGAACCCATGCTGCTATCTCAGGTTTCCTCAAGATGGCGAGCTTTGGCGTTTGCAACACCAAAACTCTGGAACAATATCACCGTGGACTGTGGGAAATGGAATCGTATGGACATACTCACGAAGGCTGTCCACACTCATTTACGTCGTAGTGGCAGCCAAATGCTTTCCCTGGGTACGACTGGCTCCTTCTTCAGAGGGACAAATCACATGTATGCAAGCGGGGACCCTATAAGCGACTTGGTTTCCCCTTTCCTCAGCAGGATTCGCCATCTCACTCTTGGCTTTCCGATCAAATGGTTTCCTTCATTCCTGGCAAGAGAACTCTCTACTTCTGAACTTCAGTCCTTGAGATCCGTGTCGTTGGCTTGCTATAATATCCCCAACGCAGGCGTTCTCCCCTCGATCAACATCTTTGCTCGCGCCCCTGCTCTTCAGAAATTCGAGATCAAATTCACTATGCCGTTGACTGGAGATTCGTTTGAACAGAGCCCATTGGTTCTTCCATGGAACCAACTCATTGAAGTTCATTTAGGACAAGTCAGCCTCCCACAAGCTGACCTTCACCTTATCTTGAATCAGTGTCACCATCTCCAGACCTGTACACTTCTCCTATCAGCCACTGTGGAGGCTTCGAATCTTCCAGGTGAAATTGTCCTACGAAATCTCCGGACCCTAACGCTGTATATTCAAAATAACGTCAACTTCTACAAGTATACCAGGAATATTTTATTCCCTTTGCTGGAGAACCTATCGATTGTGGTTTCTCATGCAACGCGGGCGGGCAGTAGAGAGTGGTCTCAAAAGCAATTCAGCAATTTCGTGGGGCTGAGCTCCTGCAGACTGAGGTCACTTTACATTTCGGCTGATATAGATGCCGAAGATATCGAGAGAGCATTGGGTGAAATGCCTACACTGGTGGAACTTGATGTGCTCTATGGCCGACCCATTGGGAAGCCGACAATCAGGTTATTGAGCAGAGGGCTGTTAGCCCCAAATCTTGAAACTATCAGGTGCACAGTTGACGGAGCAGTCCTGTCAGATTTTCTCGATATGATTGATTGCCGCTATGTGTCTCCTAGGCTGCGGTCTCATTATTCAGGTTTAACATCTATTGTCATTCGCTGCGATCAACAATCGGAAGGATATCGCGAGGCCATTGAGCGGTTGACGGAGCTCAAAAGTGGTGGGAGGGACGTGAAAGTGGTATCACGGAAGCATGGCTAACATTTAGGCAAAGTGTCTAGTAGATATCACAAGAATCAGCAACTGTGCGTTAAAGCTTACATGTAGTTGTTCAAGTAAGGCATCCGAACCTAGTTATGTGTCGAACCACGAAGAAAAGGCGGTCGGGTCGATTACATATCTGACTTGCGGCTATTGACTACAGCCATGGTTTGATTTCGCGGCGTGTATGGAACCCTAAGTCCTACCGCGACATGACGCACTACGCACTTTTCAATGGGTCGGTAAAACCGCTTGTGGCTGGGCAATTACATCGGAGATTTTTGTGTGGCCAACAGGATGTATTCCTTAGAAGGGAGTGCGGCTGCCATGGTGAAGTGGGCATTGTATACATGGGTGCAGCTGGGCTAGGAGCTTGGATGGAAAGCGCAAGCTATGTGAGGTTGAAGTGCAGGAGCGGCAGTGATCCACGAAGGGAAAGGAAAGGTGTCTTGACCTACCTCCGAAGTACTTTAGAAACGCGTTGGGAAGTGCATTGATGCAGAGCTTAAAATCCTGCTTTGGCGGCCCTTTCCAAATCCAGTGGTCGGCAGTTTCGATACTTAGGCCCTCCGAGTATACAGATACGCGAGTCTCTTGACCAGACCGTACATGACAGACGTTTTTGATCGAGGCTTTTAAGCGCGGTCCTGGCTTAGGTAAGAGTCCAACATGCCCTAGCTTTATCGCTTTCTACTCGCGCCCTTCCGAATGTGCTGCCTTGAATGATTTATTAGGGTGGCCGACAGGGTGCTGTGTTGTATTTCTGGTATATAAGTAGGAGGATGAAAGCAAGTGATGAGCGCACAGCAATCAGGAATTATTCCATAAAAGATTGGCTCATACGAACTGATAAGTGTCTACGCAGCTGCCGCCCCTTGGGCCAACCATACACAGAAAGTTTGACATGTAATTGGTAGGTGATGAGTGGGCGACCAATGAAGATGGTAAACACAGGAAAAAAAGCATCAACATGGTCGTGGGGTCGCTTGGCCGTACAACCTCGTTCAGCACCCTTGGCAGTTGCGATGGGTGGAGTGCACTGGGTCGGTCACAGCTGCCGCTTTGTTATTTTCTTTCGCCAACCTCCGAGCGGGATCACAACCAATAAACCGAGAACTGACAAGAGAGGGGCTGGGAACCAGTGGGCAAGTAATCAGACTATAGGCAAAACTTTCTAGACTTGTTAGTTAGTAGTTTGTGTTGAACTTAGAGGTGCAGTGACAACAGCTGTCACAGCTCACGCGCTCGCGTTGTATCAAGGCGGGTGAGCCATATCTAGCCTTCGATCCTTTTCTCCTCTTCACATAAACCTTCATACCTACATCTCGCCGCCATAATGTCGAACCGCCCTCTCAATGATGATGAGGTCCTGAACCAAATGAACAAGATGGTACGACTCTTCCATGCCATATGTCTTTCCCCTTTCTCGCTCTGATCACAACTTCCGACTTCCTTCAACCAACTTCTACTCCGTCGAATTGTACCTCATTCTCTATCTCGGAATATAAATCCATACAGGTCGCATTCATCAAGCAGGAAGCGCTTGAGAAGGCCCGCGAGATCAAGGTTAAGGCCGATGAGGAATTCGCAATCGAGAAGGCGCGTAATACACATTATGTGCATATTTCCTACATATGCACTTACAAGCTTGTCTCAGGCCAAATTAGTGAAACAGGAGCAGCAGGCTATCGACTCACAGTTTGAAAAGAAACGTAAAGGTGCCGAAGTTGCACAGAAGATGTACGTCACCATTGTTACACTAAAGCCATGATACTCCATTAACTATCCAGCCATCGCATAGTGCTCAATCCACGCTCACCAACAAATCCCGTCTGAAACTTCTGCACCGCCGCGAGGAGCATCTACAGGAACTATTCTCGATATCTCGCACTGCCGTGGTGGAACTCTCAAAGGACGAGGGCCGTTATGTACAATTTCTTGAGGGTGTGATCGTCCAAGGTTTCCTTCAAGTACTGGATCCTTCTGTCACGATACAAGCGCGGAGTCGCGATCTTGCCATCGTCAAGCAAGCCGCAGCGAATGCAGAGAAGTCGTATAAGGAGATCAGTGGCAGGGATTTGGCATATGAAGTGGAAGGCACATTGAACGATGATATGTGAGTGTATGAAACTTGTGCTGGGTGACGCTGAAATCGTGTCTAGTGCTGGTGGTGTGAAGCTCATCAGTGGTTCTCGCCGTATTACGCTCGATAACACCCTGTATGAGCGTCTGCGACTACTGGAAGATAGAGTAAGTGCCCATATCTTATCACTTCTATGTCTTGCACTGAATCTGGCCTAGATGCTCCCTGAAATCAGGAAGGATCTTTTTGGAGTGAACGAGAACAGAAAATTCTATGCATAGTCAACTTTGCGCTGTAATACCCAAGCAATATGTTTAATTGTACATTGTTATGAAGGGACTAAGAGAAGTGTCGCGTATACGAAAGAGATCCTGAGCACTGGCGATTGGAACGCGCAAAATTAAAATGGAAGCAGAGAATGGCCAACTTCTAGTAAAATATGCATTAAGAGGGAATCGAACCCCCGGCGGGTCGAGATCACTCTCGAATGGCAACGACCCAGGTTACCACTACCCCATTAATGCTTGGATTGGATGGGTAAATTTCAACTCATAGCCTGTATGTACTCCAGCTAAATGGCAAGCCTCTAACATCACAGAAAGCTTTACCACTTCCTAACATTCAACGTGCGGCTCCATGGATACCCCAAGTCCAGGCCCTCTGAGTCTCCAAAACCCTCCAAGCCCCGAAATTATTGATCACCTTTCTTTCCCGTCTTCCCTTGTAGAATCTCTGGCCGAATCTTCCACAGCGCAAAGTCCACCAGAACGCCCACTCCTCAAAGACAGGCTATATGTCGGGAACCTCCATCCCACTGTCGACGAGTACGTTCCTCCTCCTTATCCCTTCCCATTCACTTTATTTCCATCTCCCCAGGTATTCCCTCTTACAGATCTTCTCGAAGTTTGGCAAAGTGACCAAGCTCGACTTTCTCTTTCATAAAACTGGTACACTCAAGGGAAAACCGCGGGGCTACGCCTTCATTGAGTATGGGTCAAGCGACGTAAGTTTTCTGTCATACCCCCATCCAAACCATCTGCTCACCCCGGGTCTCTCTCTGTCGCTTTCCCGCCCATTCATACACGCGCATCTTGTCTGATCGTTCATAACTATTCTTGCGCAGTGGATGATAATGCAGTATTGTCACCCGGGGCGAGGACCACCTGAGCGATGAAGAAGGATGTTCTGTGCTGACGACTTGGTTACATCTAGGAAGCTATGAAGGCGTTGAACATGGCACATGAAAAATTACTTCGGGGGCGTAAACTTGTGGTGACGTTTGCACACCAGGCACCACCCGATCACGCTGGGACAGGGGGCCCGAAGCGCAGGAGTATGATGGAAGCAGGACGACCGACGACACTGAGCTTACTGAAGGCTGGTGTGGGGAGCAAGAACGACGGGTCTGCCAATCCCCCTACGTATGTCACATTGAAACTCATATATTCCACAGGACGCGCGATAAAATTGCAATGATGGAGGCCAAACTACGGCAAATGGAAAGCACGAATCCAAAACCCGCGCATACCCCAAGCTCCACCGCAGTGTCAACATCGAGGGCACCGTCGACTACCACACCACACCCCTCACTTCCTCTTAAACCACCACCAGCTCTTCCTGAATCTCTTGCTGCCCAGATTCGCCAGCCGACAAAACCAAGAGTAACGCATCCCCCACCCCCGACTTTAAAACCACGTTTACAAGCTCCCCAAATATTCCCTGTTGAACCAAGTAGAACGTCTGCAGCAGCACGACCCGCTAAATCGAAGCTGATAGGCGTGAAAATAGGGAAACCAAAAGACAAAGAGAAGGTTGCCCCGTCAGACACAGGGTGACGGCATATCAGGAATTTTGTTTACTTTTGGGTTTTAAATGCCGATTACTTATCTTGTACATATGAAGAACAAAAATATAATGGAGGCGTAACTAACATACGGAAATGGATTTTATTTTTCAGAAAGTCCTTAAGCGCTGCTACATATAGCTAGCTCACCATCTGAACCATTTGAGCTACTTCATATGGTCGTATCCGTGAGGTAGAAGTTGCAGACCTCAACATCCTCTCAAGAAAACAAGGGCTGACAATCGTATATCCATGCCAGGCGTCATTTTTATACAAATTATTTACACATGAAGACATCATTTGAACGAGAGGATACCAATGCATCAGGTTTGCAGCAAGATGCAACCATAGGACTGAGAGCATTCACAATAATGGAACATGTCAGTTTACCTGTCGAGTATGGTACTTTCGAAAATCCCAAGTGCGCGTTGCATGGTGTTGCCATATTCAGAATAGTGTGGTAGAACATAAGCGAAGAAAAAAATCATATGAAAGTACGCCAACTCCGCATTCAAACCACTGTGCCAGCGTTTGATGCGATACGCGGCCAGAGATCCGCCTAGGTAAGGAGTCGTATATTAACGAGGGACAAATGGTGATCTTTTATCAAGGACGTACACATTCTTTTGCCACGGGGCCAGTGATAGCTGAGCCCTTCATCTCTCCCTTGGGGTTGACAATAACGCCAGCGTTGTCCTGGGAGAAAAAGGGAGAACATTAGCATTCAAAACCGTAAATGAGGAAAGTAAGGAAACGTACCTCAAAGTAGAGGAAGACACCATCTCTCCGGCGCCATGCTTTGCGTTGGCGGACAACGACAGCAGGCATGGCTAAACAGTAGAAAAGAGGCGAAAACTCGGTCAGTACTCTGTCAATACATATCTCGGCAGGGTGATTGCAAAAGCGTGGTACCCCGTAACATAGCGAACGGAAATGAATTAAAACGTACTCTTTTTCCTCAGCTCAGGCTTTCCCTTCTTCACAGAGGCGACAACCATGTCACCAACACCAGCATCGGGAAGCCTGTTCAGGCGGGCACCGAATCCGAAGGGTTCGATGATGAACAAACTCTTTGCGCCACTGTTATCCGCACAATTCAGCACGGCACCAACAGGTAGACCGAGGGTAAGGCGAAATTTGGTTCCGGAGGCTCCTCCACCTAGGTCGTGAAATTGTCGTTCCCATTGTGATCAGGATTCAGGAGTGCAAGGGAAAGACATGGGAATTTTTGAGAGGAAGAACAAGGATAAGAAGTGCATGAGTTTCTACGGTCACTGGGAGTAGGACATGATGCGTACCGCGTGCGTTGGCTGCCATTTTTTCGTGGTGTCTTGAGGGGGTTCGAGCGACTGACGGCGAACGGGTACGATAACACACACAAAGTTTCTTGCCGAATCTCGGCACGTGTGATCATGTACAGTTCTCCGGCATTCACCGTCTTCGCCACAAGGATGGCCCTGCAATTACCACATATCGCGTTTGTGGTGTTCTATTGGTGTTCTTCTAAGATCCCTCTACTTTCAGTAACCTCTCAGCAGCTGCTTGTGCCATTCTTAACGATAAAAATACTCTATGAACACCCAACGACCGGACTATCACTACGCCACGACCCCCACTGACTGTCCATCTCTCAATTGATTGAGCATCGTGGAGAAACTGGGTGGTTGCCATGCATTGCAAAACTTCACTAATCAGAACATGGTGACAGGAGTCACAGGACAATCGTATCTTCATATCAAATGACCAGGACAACCAGCACGCAGTCGTCCCAGTGCCTAGAATCCCAGCACATCTACAGAACAAGTACTTTTATAATTTATCAGAAAATATTGTGGGGCTATTCTGAACATGCAAGCGTCACTGGGATGTCAGTCAGAGAGTGTATGCTCAAATTTTGGTGAGACGGGTGCACATGAGCTATGGCTAGCCTTCTCCTTTGTACAGCAGAAAGGCGGCTCAGCTTGGATATTGTTAAAGTGAACTTTGCAAGAGAGTGTCAAAGGCGGTCTGGGCCAATCTCGAACTGGACGGACCGAATCTCTTTGGCTTGGACAAACAACTGAGTGGACTGATGTGGGAAACTCCGATTCCTTTCAGACTTCACCTCATGAATTCAACGCGAAAATAACTTTGGCTGGCAAAGGATCCCGCAAAAATTTGCGGAATGGTGCACTTGCCGACTCGAATATTCTGCTGCCTCCATGCTACGATTTGAAGATGTTATCATGCACTTTGCTCTGCGACGGATCTACGGAAGCATTTGGCTATCGCAGCATCGAATGACGTTACATCGCGATTGAACGTGATGTCTTGTTGACGCGATCAGTTCTGCTTACAACGTACCAGGGTTCGTTTCTCACCATGGACGGAGCAAGAATGCAAACATGACTCGGACCATCAAGTAATGGAACAGGTGGAGGCTGATTCAGGCGATCATGCGCCGATTGCAATGGTAAGACTCTCCAAAGGATAACAACGATCAGCTGATATATTTTACCACCCAGTTCTGGTCCACTTACTATGGAGGCTTGGCCAGCTGCAAAAAGTGGAACGTCTTTATTCCATCTGAGCTGCCTTTCGGGCAGATACTAGATGGCCGACCCGGTCGAGGCTATAGTCATCAGGTTTGCCCATTTTCCGCTGGTTAGCCAACCAATAGCAATGAGGTAATTACACCCACCTCGATCACGTGCAATACCATGCATCTCATCGAAGATCCAGGTCCTGCTCCAAAGCTCGATTGTATATAAAGCCGCGGCAGCTGCCGTACTTTGTTTCTACCTTCGTCTCAGCTCTCAAACCATGCCTTCTGCCCAAGTCTTCAGCAACAAGGACGGTGCCGTTTATACCACCTCCAATGGCGCACCCGTTAGTGAACCTTACAGTGCCCAGAGGGCCGGTCTCCACGGTCCTCTTCTTCTCCAAGGTCTTTGTTCCCGTTACTCGACTTGTCTCATAGGCTCATATCATATCATAGATTTCCATCACATCGATCTACTCGCCCACTTTGATCGAGAACGCATCCCAGAGCGTGTAGTAAGTCAGCATCGCTCGATCGTAGGCGATCGCTAATTCTCCTCCTCTTCAGGTGCACGCCAAAGGCGCGGGTGCCCACGGTTATTTCGAAGTAACTCACGATATCACCGATGTCACCTCCCAATCTCTTTTCAAAACGGTTGGCACAAAGGTTCGCGCGACCGTCCGTTTCTCCACTGTGGGTGGCGAGTCTGGATCGGCTGATACTGCTCGCGATCCTCGTGGTTTCGCCATCAAACTGCGGACTGAGGAAGGAAACTGGGATTGGGTCTTCAATAACACCCCAGTGTTCTTCATCAGGGATCCCGCCAAGTTCCCTCACTTCATCCACACTCAGAAGAGGGACCCCCAGACTCATCTGAAGGATCCCGATATGTTTTGGGTCCGTTGATTCTGTTATCCTTTATCTCCACATACCCCCTAATAAATATTACTTTTCTAGGACTACCTCTCTCAAAACCCAGAGTCGATCCATCAGATCATGATTCTCTTCTCTGATCGTGGCACTCCAGACGGTTATCACCAGGAGCACGGTTATTCTGGCCACACCTACAAATGGCTCAAGGACGATGGTTCGTTCGTGTACGTTCAGGTCCACGTTCGTGCGGACGGCGGCTTCAAGGTGTGTAATTTCTTCCGGTTAATAATTTGACCGATCTTAACTTCATTCCCACAGACGCTCAATGATGCACAGGCAACGAAGCTGGCCGGTGAGAACCCGGACTATGCTACTCAGACTCTTTTCGAAACCATTGAGGCCGGCAAATTCCCATCATGGACCGTGTACATCGTAAGTGATGACTACCAATGTGTATGTCTGCCGGGTTAATGATGCATCGGTAGCAAACGATGACACCCGAGCAAGCGGAAAACTTCCGCTACAACGTTCTTGATCTCACCAAAATCTGGCCCCATGCCGAATTCCCACTTCGTCCAATTGGCAAGCTTGTTCTCAACGAGAATGTTCAGAACTACTTTGCTGAGATCGAGCAGGTCTGATATTCCCTGTTCTCAGCATTAGCATCCGATTGATGATTTGTTCCCTCTATCAAGGCGGCTTTCTCTCCCTCACACACCGTCCCTTACATTGAGGCAACTGCTGACCCTGTCCTGCAGTCTCGTCTTTTCTCTTACCCTGATACCCATCGCCACCGTCTGGGCACTAACTATCACCAGCTGCCTGTCAACGCGCCAATCATCCCCGTCGCTAATTTCCAACGTGATGGCCCTCAAACCTTCGTTTCTCAAGGTAGCCGCCCCAACTATCAGAGCACCATTCAACCCCTCACCTACGCTGGTCGCACATCCACACTTGAGGGACATGTACGCGACCAGGAGAGGGTCGCTAAGCATGAGAACTTTATCGGGGGTGCTTACCGGGACCTCAGCGAGATAACAGAGCGTGAGCCAACAACTTTAATCCTCTGAGTTCAAAGCAGCTCAACCGATTGTGTGTCCAGTTGACTTCGAACAACCCCGTGCCTTGTGGAGCAAGGTTTGGAATGACCAGCAGCGTGAGGCGTACGTACAGAACGTCGCTGGTCATTTCGGACATGTCAAGAGCAAGGAAGTCAAGGCTAGGCAACGTGCGTAGTCCCCTCGCTCCATCATCTATATACTAATTATTCCTTGTATGATCCAGTCTCTGTCTGGGCTGCAGTTGACCAGGGTCTCTCTGACCGCATTGCATCTGCGGTCGGCCATGCGCGCGTTCCCCCCCTCAAGGTCAAGCCTGCGGGTGAGGCTCTCAAATTCAGGACTTTCGCTGGGTTCGCTCCGTCTGCTAGATTCTAAGGATAAGGGTCTGACGAACGTGTCCCAAATCTAGATTAGCTACGCGGGCCCAGTGAGGGCATCTCTTCCAGTGATTCATAATGTGGTGAAAATACCATGGTGGTCTGATTTGGTCCATGTACGTCTACTCTCTGTTGCGCCGTGATTGTAAAGGGGAAAATATGGAATTCCAATGTTACAATGTATGTACAAGTAAATGTTGATGCGTTTGTGTTGAAATCGATGCTGAGTGCGGCTGGCCGCTGCAATATACCAGCATCTGCTTGTGTAGTTAACTTATCAGCGGCAGCGCTTATTGAAAGAAAAAGAAACAAAATCGCCGCCGCCACCTCTCGCTAGGTCTTGGACACTGACCTTTCCTCGTTATCTGCAGCGTCTGGCTTCAGGCACCTTGTACTGATACGAAAAATCTAGTAAAACATAACCACTCTCATCATTGACAAATATTATGATATGCAGAACAATGGCGAATCATCGTTTGAGAGCAAAC
The DNA here is from genome assembly GCA_018221655.1 of Myochromella boudieri. NCBI lineage: Eukaryota > Fungi > Basidiomycota > Agaricomycetes > Agaricales > Lyophyllaceae > Myochromella > Myochromella boudieri. The sequence continues at coordinate 36,805 of JABCKU010008138.1, forward strand.
GGTCTTGGATCAACTAATAAGAGACTGGACACTGACAGTGGCTCGCACGTGTAGACAACGACTTAAGCGACACACTTGACGATGGACCCACCACAGGCGCGAACCCGCCGGCATTGCAAGGATTAGGAGAGGGTAATATTTATATGAAATGACGGGAGAGGTGCCGCTAAGTGAAGTTTCGGAGTCACCCAAAAACAAGAGCTATTTATTGCCAAAAATTAAGGTCAATCCACTACAAAACTAGTCTAATCTAATCAAGCTTGGGATGAAGGTCAGAGCTTCTGTTAGGGTCGAATGAGGGGGAAATCGTGAAATGGTATATTTTCTTAGGTATGATGTGGACGTGCATAGAGCGTCACTGATGTAAAAAGAATTCAACGTAGAACAGAGGGATGATAAACTTAAGACGAGGAGGTAATGATGAAGCCCATCCCATTATCACATGACGACACAACAAGCATTTTGCTAAGAGATCTGGCTGAGAATAGCTGAGAGCAGAGGTCAATGTGGGTATGTACCTTCTTCGTTGTCTTATAAAACATTTTGCTCTGCGCTGATAAAGTATGGGATTTATCCACCAATTCGTTGAGATTCTCTCCACGTTGTAGGACGGACTCCATGGTTTTATGCTATGCAAAGAGGACTTAGCATAACATTTAGTACTAGCCAGTAAACGGATCACATACCAGGACAATCTTTGTCTCATCCAACTCTTGTTGAACCCGCATGATAGTGTCAGCCTGCATGGGATCTTGATATCTCTGGATGTAGACCTTGATATCTGGGAATGATATGGAGGCTGGATCGTCATATGATGATTGTGGTACTTGAGTCGTAAATTCGTCAAGTAACCTGGACAGTAATGAAAATGCTGGTCGAATGGGATACTCCTGATCCGTGATAATAACAGCTAATCATAGCCGTACCGTTAGAAATCGGAGCCATACCAAAGATGCTGCACGCTCACCGGCTAACTGCTCTATCCCCCCACGGTTGTAAGCATGCGCAGTGTAGTTGTTCTCCTGGATGCTCTGCCTCTGGCCTCGCGGGGTTCGCTCCGCTACAGTTTTTGCAAAGAAGGGCATGAATTCCCCAGCGGTGCGCTTTTGATAAAAAGAGAACGAGGATAGGTCGTTGGCATTGCTGAGAACCACCGAGGTACCGGAAAGGGGTACTAAAACCACAGATATAGAAAAGATTTTCATTTTGTGGGCCGACGAGGATAAGAGACGTCTAAGAGTAGATAACAGAAGTTGAACTATTCAACGATCCATCACGATACGCGTTGGAACTTGACGCATTTCCGCAGTTAACCCTCTGATGTTGAAGTTGGCATTGGCTGACTCAGCGGATCAACGGGGTTTACGATGACTGGGAACCTCATACACATGTTTCTTGACGAGCAATCGATGAAGCAGGGCGAGGGTTATCCAGAAGATGCCCATAATGGATCTAGTAGTAGTACGATATTGATAAACTTGAAGTCAAGCAGCAACTGAGCATTGTGACTTTTCATGACACATTAAGGTTACGGTCACATGGAAAAAATGTCACTATGTGACTGGATCGGTGTGACAAATATTGGTATTCAAAATTCTGCCATGAACTCTAACGACCTGTTTTCGTTTCTTGAGGAGGCTCCTTCGGACGAAGCTCAGGATGAGTCTATGCAAGTGGATCATGAACCCATCAAACCTGTCCAGAAACGAAAGACCCATCCCTCATCTCGCCATCCTTCGCCTCCACCAAACGGAATCGAACCAGGACACAATCTAGAGAACGAACCAGGACCATCAAAAAAGCCTCGCGTGTCATCGCCAAAGCCCATTGTTCTCGATGATTTTGAAACGGAAGCAAAGCGCGAAATTACCGTGAGCGCAGGACTAACGGCGGGCGCTGTAGACGCAAATTCTCGCCTAGAACTTAGGCACCAAGTACGGTTGGGCGTCCCTGAAAAGAAATTCTCTTTAGCAACTAATGAACCATCCAGGTCCGTCACCAAGTCGCTGTCCCCCCAGGCTACAATTATCTACCGATATCTAAACACGTCCCACCCGCTAAACCAGCCCGCGAATACAAGTTCGAGTTGGATCCTTTTCAAAAGGTGTCGGTACACGCCATACAGCGGAACGAGAGTGTCTTGGTGTCGGCGCATACGAGTGCAGGGAAGACGGTTGTTGCCGAATATGCCATCGCACAATGTCTGAATAATAAGCAGAGAGTAATCTATACCAGTCCAATCAAGGTTTTTAATCGCCTCCATACTTGCGGAATAAGACAACTGAGTACACATGCCCCTTTGTTTTCAATAGGCATTGAGCAACCAAAAATATCGAGACATGTTAGCCGAATTCGGAGATGTTGGGCTTATGACTGGAGATGTGACAATAAATCCATCTGCGACGTGCTTGGTGATGACTACAGAGGTACATTTTTTTGAAGAGACCGATGGTAGCTGGCGTTAACGTATCCTTAGATTCTGAGGTCAATGTTGTATCGCGGTTCCGAAATTATGCGGGAAGTTGCATGGGTCATCTTTGACGAAATTCACTATATGCGGGACAAGGAACGGGGTGTCGTTTGGGAGGAGACTATCATCCTCCTACCACACACCGTTCGTTATGTTTTTCTTTCAGCAACCATCCCCAACGCCATGCAGTTTGCGGAGTGGATATGTAAATCACATGAGCAGCCTTGCCACGTCGTATACACGGACTTTCGCCCAACACCACTGCAGCATTATTTGTTCCCTTCTGGCGATGAAGGCATCTATCTTGTTGTAAACGAAAAGGGGGAGTTCCGGGAGGATAACTTCAGCAAGGCAATGGGGAAGCTACAAGATAATATGGGTGAGGATCCGGCAGATTCAAAGGGCGGAAGGGGAAGGAAGGGAAAAACAAAGAAGGGTGGGGATAAGAAGGGTGAGTTATTAACTCACTTTGGTTCAGAACTGACGCGTCCAAAGGCTCTTCTGACATCTCCAAAATCATTAAAATGATCATGACCAAGAACTACAATCCCGTCATCGTTTTCGCTTTCAGTAAACGCGAATGTGAAGGATTAGCTTTGACACTCTTAAAGTTCGAATTCAACACGACGGAGGAGCAAGAGACTGTCACAAGCATATTCAACAATGCGATCGACAACCTCTCCCAGGACGATCGACAGTTGCCTCAGATCACCAATCTCCTACCTTTACTTCGTCGTGGCATAGGTATTCACCACGGCGGCCTCCTTCCCATCCTCAAGGAGGTCATCGAAATCTTATTTCAGGAGGGCGTCATCAAGGTCCTTTTCGCCACCGAAACGTTCTCCATCGGCCTTAACATGCCTGCCAAAACAGTTGTGTTCACAACAACGCGTAAATTTGATGGGCATGAGTTCCGTAATCTGTCGTCTGGTGAGTATATTCAGATGTCAGGGCGTGCGGGGCGGCGTGGGTTAGATGATCGGGGTGTGGTTATCATGATGTGTGACGAAAAGTTGGAGCCGACAGCAGCAAAAACAATGGTCAAAGGAGAGGCGGATCGACTCGACTCTGCATTCCATTTAGGCTATAATATGATATTGAACTTGATGAAGGTGGAAGGGATTAGTCCTGAGTTTATGCTGGAGCGGTGTTTCTTCCAGTTTCAGAGCAGTGCTGGCATTCCTTTACTAGAGGATGGTATGTCTCTTACCTCCTTACGGGTTCACAACTGATTCGCTGCAGAGCTGAAGCAGGAAGAGGAGGCACGGAATACTTCCATCATTCCAGACGAAAACCTTGTCGCTGAGTATTACGAATACCGGCAACAACTTGATCAGATGGCAGCAGACTTTAGAGAGGTCATAACTCACCCTACTTATTCATTACCGTTCCTGCAACCTGGCCGGCTCATCAAAGTCAAGTATCAGAAGCTAGACTTCGGTTGGGGCGTCATCATCAACTTTCAAAAACGGTTACCTCCTAAGGTACGTCTGTTCAACGGGGTGCTCTACTTGTGTTAAGGTCTCTTATTTGTTAATCTATAGAACCGACCTATGCCTAAACCTGAAGAGCTACCACCGCACGAACAATACATCGTCGATGTTTTGTTGAATTGTTCTGCCGACAGTATTGTGAGTAAAAATCGCGACAACGTCACCTCCGCCCCCGGAGGAGTTCAACCATGCGCTGCTGGCGAGAAGGGCATTCCACTTGTTGTTCCAGTGTTACTGTCTACGGTCGAAGGCATCAGCCACATTCGCCTTCATATGCCCACTGACCTTCGGCCACTTCCTGCGCGTGAAACGGTATGGAAGAGCGTCCTCGAGGTTCAACGTCGGTTCCCCAGCGGCATTGCATTGCTGGATCCAATACAAAACATGGGTATAAAGGATGACAAATTTAAAGAACTAGTCAGGGTGAGTTGCGAGTTTCAGCTCCTTTGGAATCCTGAAAGTGACGTTGGGCCAGAAAATCGACAGCATGGAGAAGAAAATGTTCTCGAGCCCTCTGCACAAAGATGCAAGGCTACCGGAACTGTACAGCATGTATTCGAAGAAGAAAGAAAAGAGCGAGCGGATACGTGGACTCAAGAAACGTATCCAAGCGACCCATGATGTACTACAACTCGAAGAGCTCAAGTGCCGGAAGCGAGTTCTACGCCGACTCGCATTCACGAACTCGGCAGACATTGTTGATATGAAAGGCAGGGTGGCTTGTGAAATCAGTTCTGGTGATGAACTGCTCTTGACAGAGCTCATATTCAATGGCGTGTTCAACCCACTGTCACCAGAGCAATGCGCTGCGCTTCTAAGCTGTTTTGTGTTTACGGAAAAGGTACTTTCACCTGCGTATGCCCCCCATCGCTGGTAATAATCTCAACCTTACAGAGTGAGCAAGTCACAAAGCTCAAAGAAGAGCTAGCTGCTCCGTTGCGTGTCATGCAGGAGATTGCACGGCGTATCGCCAAAGTATCTAAGGAGTCTAAGCTTACACTCGATGAGGAGGAGTATGTTTCATCCTTCAAAGTGGAACTTATGGACGCCGTAGTTCAGTGGTGTCGCGGTGCCTCTTTCTCAGATATCTGCAAAGTAAGGTTCTCTCGACCTGCCCGAACCCCACCTGCTAATCGGTTCCACTCTACATAGCTAACTGATCAATTCGAGGGCTCCCTCATCCGTGTCTTCCGACGACTCGGCGAACTCTTGCGCCAAATGGCTCAAGCAGCCAAAGTCATTGGTAACGATGAGCTCAAGCAGAAATTCGAGAAAGCATCAGAAATGCTTGAACGCCCTAATTCCGTCATTTTCTGTTCCTCATTGTATTTGTAGACAGCTCGTCTTTCCTCTGAATGCCACGGACAGCGTGCCTTGCTCACAAGCTGCTCGAAGTGTACAAACAATATAATTTATCTGTAGGTCGGATTGAAACTCGGAGTATTAAACATCTCTCCATATATAGGGAATAATGGTGATATTTCGATTCCTTTAACTATATATATAAGCAGGCCCCGTAATCCAATGAAAAGCTGCCATGGCTTAACATGCACCAGCATCTGCCCAAACATCAGCTAGAAGACGGGTCAGCAAGTCTCGCTACACTCTCGAGACACGGCCTTACCAACTCCTGGGGTTTCACCTAGCGTCCACCTGTTTAGGAGAAAGTTAGTTGCAAATCTGTCAGGAATCAAGGATCTCGCAAACCATTTGGCGTTCCAGAGATGACCAGCTGATGGTATAGGTTTACGTTAGAATTAATGCAATCACCACCAGATGTCTCACCGTAGGTAGCTTGTTGCCCTCCAACATAAGTGATCTGGACACAGGGCTTCAGAACGAATTAATTTGGATGAAATGAAATATTTACCCCGACACCCCAAGCAGCAACCCCGGCACAAGTTCCGCTACCGCCACCGGGTGTTGTGGTTGATGTCGGGGGTGCAGTAGTAGTGCCAGAACCACCGCCACTGAAATTGTTCCGGAGATTGTCCCACTTGCTGCTGGGGTAACTGTTTTCCCCCCCATATCCATAAGAATTGGATATGAACTTAAAGAGCAACTGACCTAATATGGTTCTGCGTGGAGTCGAGAGCTCCCAAAACTCCCACGCTGGTACCTACAAGAGAGAGAGAGCCAACTTTGTCGGTTGAGAGCTAAAGAGATATATCAGGAAATGTTTGACAGGTTGAATGACACCCCGTACCTCCCAAAACATGGAGCCAGCGAGACCCTTCGAGTTAATGTATTGGGTCTTGATTTTCACAATATTGGGGGTATCGTAAGAAACAAGTTCTTTGGAAGCAGAGTTATACGAGTAGCTGGACACATCAGTGGTGTTCTCGAAGACCGTCGCGCCAGCCACTCGATTTTTTTCCGTGCTATCAGACCTCGGTGTGGCTAACGAAGTGATCCGATGGCTTACATGGAAGGACCTTATAGGAGTAGACACCTGCTTCAATAGTTCCAGGGCCGATCTAAGACACAAGTCAGAAAAATATACGCTACCAACTTGCTATTACGTACTCCGCTGTAGGGTAGGCCCAGACCTGCAGTACTCTCGAACGCCCGACCATATAGAGGCATCCCTGACCGCTGGTGAAAAGTCTGATTTTGACCAAGCATGTATTTGCTCACCAAGATTGATCTTGGAAGCTGTAGCGCCTTGTGATAGATACCATTTGACGGCATTATCGGTGTTGAAACCAGTTCGCGCACCACCGTATAGATTGGCTTGGTTGTCAGAAAAAGTCAACCAAGATCCAGCATAGTCATAAGCCTACGCTGGGAGGTGAGATCGGGTCGGTGGGCTGAAAAACAAAAACACACTCGCCATTAAGTTCCAGTATGTCAAAGCAGCATTCATTTGAGCTACTTTGAGGAACTGGTAATTGGTAGGCCCCGCAGGTACAGCCGCGGTGATCTGGTAGGGAACCGTGTCGCCCTTTTTCGAAGCGAGCTGGTTTAACGCGGTGCGCAAGGCTGTGATAAGGTCGGCGAAACCCTGAGCTTGGGCATCACTAGATGGATACTCAAAATCGAGATCGCTGTTGGAAATTACAAATCCATCAGCCATGTCCCAAGTGGGTCTTGGAAAAGGTACGTGCATTCCGTCAAAACCATAATCCTCTATCAGCTGCACAGCGCTGGAAACGAAAGTGGCACGAGCTGAGGCAGTTGTGACGAAGTTGAAGTGACCTTGAAAAGTTAGAACCAGTAACCTATATTGATAGGAAGCAAACAAGATAGCTACCGGCTTGAGAATATGTCCATCCGCCTATTGAGAGCAGTACCTTCAAATTCCTTCGCTGCAGTTTCAGTAGGTATAGCTGCTTGAGACAGCCGTAGAGATTGTTTCCTGTTTCACTCCACGAGTCACTCGGAAAGTGTTTCTGTGGACTTTCAGTAAACTATTTGAGAACGCCTAGCGTCGTGAGCCTACCTCGGCGTCTGCATACGAATCTGTCAGAACAATGGCTCCCGTCGATGCACTAACATCAGCAAAAGAGTACAGGATATCTAGCAGAAACATTCATAAGAGTGCACGCATCGATTATTTATGAAAACGACCAACGAGTCAACAGATTCGGGACAATATCCGTCGGTTCTAAATGGAAGAAACATGAATTATCATCCCATCAACAAGGTAAACAGATATATCGATACTCGCGAAAGTTGGCACCATAAATACCCCAATTGGTGAAGTAAGCAAAGGAGGCTTTCCCCGACGCCCTCTTTGTGACGACGTTCGTCTTAGGGTTCTTCTCTGTTGCAAAGGTCCTCGCGGCAGTCTTGTAGCTATCGGGTCGGTGCATAACCTGCGTCCCCTCGGCAGTAATAATTACTGTGAAAGCTACAGCAGCTAGAATGAGAAGGCGCTTGAACAACGGCGGTGTAGCCATGGCTCTTGAGAGAGTCTGCGGGCACAAGAGGATAGGCGTAGACCTGTGATTTGCTCAAAGGAACGCCTGCCAGAGAAAAGGCCGTATTTATACTTCCGGATATGTGATCAGCTTGCTGTGGTGTGTTGATTTTTCTTGAACAAAGCTAGCCCATGATACATGGTTGGCACGAGGGTTCGTATCATGTTGTCGAGGTTCCGGCACATGTGCACGCAGGGAAACCAAGGAAGTCCTGTAAGGCGCTGCACAGGCCTGACAAAACCCAAATCTGGAGACAGATAAAGTACCATGTGCACGCTACCCAGGTGTATCAATTCCCCAATCGGTCCTGCGCAGAGTTTCATGTTGACAAGGCTTGGGACATAGTCACCCATCACGACCATGGGAGTATGAGGAGCACCCCAGGAAATAGCCACTATATGGCATGCTATTGAGTCTAAGTCATTATGGATAGATGATCTTAGCCTCTCGAGCCCGTTTGAAGGCTAACGGGATGGTCAGGTGGGCCGAAGAGATTACAATTCTACCTAAAGGACATGCACAGAGCATTTAGAAGAGTGAGCGCATGCTTGTTTGAGTCGAATACATTATCAGCATCATACTTATCAGTCCAGTTTAGCCACAAGTATAGTGTGATGTGATGGTTGAACGTTGAACATGCGGGTTGCCGACCGGATCCGAGGAACGGGAGACCTCACGGCGTGGGAGACTTTACTCAACTACTTATCTTCAAGATTGCTTCAAGACCTTCACCATGGACTCAACGGCCCTGTCTATCCGATCGAAGCGCAGGAGCTAGCAGGAAATTTATGTGAATAATGTGCCATGAATCACTTCAGTGTGTAGTTCGATGGTTTCAAGGCGGTTCTTGGCAACAACTGCAGAGCGTTTTTAAACAAGCTGCGTGATCTGTGCATGCAACAGTTATACCGCAAGAACCCTATTCGGACGCTGGCTGTTTTCTTTGACCTCATGATGTTCCCGTACAGAAGAAGCATTCACAGTTCACAATGTTTTCCCATATGTGTCCTGATCACTTGTTCGGTCATTTGGCCAGTCCCTATGGATCTATGTCGCTTGACCGACGATGACGGTGTGGTCTGGAGACTGGGATACCCATCTTATCATAACCTCGGGCTGAATGGGAATTCGAACAAAAGGTTCAAACAACGTGGTTCTTCAAGTCAACGTACCAATCACTTTGTGGGCTATCATCAACCAGTGGCACCTCTTCATATTTATGGTGCAGTAATGATCCAGGAGGACTCAGGTCACCAATTTGATCTCAACTACCCCACAGTATCTTGGATAGCCTATGCGAGTTGCGAAACAAATGTCTTACGGTAGGCCTGCCTGCACTTGTCGGTGCGTATTTGAGGGACATCGCGTCCATGATTGTGAAGGTGTTACAATCGGCCTTGACGGGCGTCGTGGCCCCTACGGCTTAGCTCCTCGTATATCAGGCGTCTCCTAGACATAGAGATATCAATTTTTAGTTCGCTTCTTCCAACTGTGCCAGGTTACTCATTGTTGTTCTTAGTAGATTGATTATTTTGGAAGCTTTGCAAGCATCATTCCTCTGAATCGCAGTTACTTGGCTGTCCACCATGAAGATAGTGGTTGATAGCTGAAGGGAGAATCGCTTAGTACTGGTGTCGTTGGCGTTGGGCTCTCTGGAGGTGAGAGGATTACCCTCAGCTCCCTGCTCTTGGGGGGTAGTATTGTCATATGGAAATATGAGAATATCATGATCTGCAAGTGCCATAATCGATACATCAAATCGTGTTACATGTGCACCAGGAAATCTGTTGACTTTGCCAAGAATAGTTATCTCATGCTAGTCACTGGCATTGAGTAAAGAATTCTGTTGCGAACATATGTATGAATTACGACACAACTTAGATGATGAATATAAGGGACATAAGGGAAATGTGCATATAGGGGACTTCGACGAATCCGAAGAATACTCGAATGGTGCATCCCTGGTCGCGAATGTATAAAGAGAGGATAATGGAAAACCAGTAGCGCCCAAGTTCCGCCTAAGTTATTTATGTAAATGAGGCAACACCATGTGACGAAAACGAGGACAATTTAGAGACGCACAACGATGAAACTGAACGGGAAAACGGGACGTGAGTGGATGCAGCAAAACGATGAAAACGACGATGTGAGTGTGGTATCAGAGCATGAAGGATGGGTAACGTGATGCCGATTAAACGAGGGAGTAAGTAGGCCAAAGGGAAGGGGCGAAGGAAAGGCTTGTAGGTATAATGTCTGTACAAGTGAACGAAAGGGAGAGTGTCCTTGCAGCAAGTTTACGTGATCTTGCTGAGAAGAAAAGTAACAGCTACAACAGAACTGCAATTTTGGCGATTACGCAAAAGAAGCACAGGTGGTGGGAGAACGCTGCGTTGAAACAGGAGCACAGGTCACACTAGCCATTTATGGCGTAACGCCATAACAGCTGAATGCTCCGTATTAGCAAAGAAACCGAGCATCTTTATAGCATACCTGGATATTTTCTTCATTCTACCATTTTCGGCCAATCGACCTCGATATCCAACCAAACAATATTCCTATCCGTCTCATCATACATCCACGTAGATCAATACAGGCTCTCCCACTCCCTCGATCTCAGGTATGACACATTTCAAATCGAATGCTTTTGCCAGTACAATCTTGAAAATCTTTTGTACGTTTATCGATGCTGACGTTGAACAGAAGATGAGGGAAGCGTGCATGGCTCGTGCAAAGCGTTTCGCCTGGAATTGAGAACATGTTAGAAAGGCATAATTCTGGAAAACAGAGTTGACTAGCAGCACCTGTTTTGTGATCTCTTCTTGTTCGTCCCTCGGAAAGGTGGAAAATGTATCAAATTTTGTGCCTATTAGGAACGGGATCGCCGTCTATTTGTGATATGTAAGTCAGAATGAATGTACAAGGCGAATAAAGCATGGTAGGTGAATGGCCCATGAGAGAAGCATTAATGGAGTACAAAACGTACTTTGTTGAATCCCCTTGCCTGCCGATACCACTCCTTCACCGAGTTCAAAGTTGATTTCCGTGACAGATCGAACATGAACAGGATGGCGACAGCGTCGTTACAGACCAGCGGCAACATATTCACAAACTCTCTCTGACCGCCCAAATCCCATATCGAAAAAGTGATTGTCGTTCGCCGCACGGAGATAGTCTTCTCCATGAAGTTGACGCCTGCGAATACGAAGTTGTGAGGACAGGTTGGTGATGTAGTTGCAAATGACGCGCACCCAGCGTCTGTATGTAGTCCTCGTCAAAGCTACCTTCCACATATTTGACCATCAAACTCGTCTTGCCTATTTGTGAGTCCCCCACCATCCCAACTTTGATGACCACACTAAAAGCATAGAAGTTCGGCGTTTCGCGTCTCATGTCAGAATAAAAAACTATCCACCTGTTCTTTTCATCATTGTTTTCTAATGCTGGATGCGGGTTCAGCCCAGTAGGACCTGCATTGGGAGTGGGTGGTGTTGAGGTCGAGGAGGATGCGACGTTTGCCATGATGGATCAGATAGATCACGGTCCTAAGAGGGCTATTGTACCGCAGAGCGATGGTGTCGGTGCTTGGTGGCGTATTGAGCACGGGTATATGAGGAAGAATGGCTTGGAAAGAATGGAAATGAGCGAGAAAGAGGAAGAGAGAAAGAAAAGACGCGTCCTGAGCAGCGCAGGCGATTATTGAAGGCCCGACTGAGCGAAATGCCAACTTTCTGTGATTCTGTAGCACTCCGCTATCCAGAAGTTGGCTATTGTCGGCGTCGTCGTGACACGAACCAGGCAAGAACAGAACAAAGCAATTTAGTTACCGACCGATCAAAACAGTGACTTCCTGTTGCCACTGATCCAAACATCATTTTTTCTGAAGCCTCAGTGACCTGGTTCCCGAGACTTGTCACTACTTTCATCGTCTTATATGCAGTAACTGGGGTTCAGAAACAACAAATTCTTACTAGATGTTCTGTTTACGACAGGTCAACCATTGCTTGTGATCGCCAATCAGTTCGTATCCCGGTCACTTCTCGTGATATACTCAGACTGCGATTTTTACTCATCATTGCCACGAAATGCTGGTGCAGAAGCCACTCGACCACTGAATCAACACGGGACCGGAGGGTATGGTGCCCAGGTAATCATCGAACCACTTGACTTGAATGATATTCTGAAAGTCAGCAGGATATCTTCCATTACAGGCCTTTCTCTTATGGCAGATATAATGGATCAGATGACCTCCTCTTCTATGTCGAAGTAGTACATGATTGTATACATTGGTGTATATTGCGGACCATCTAGTCACTCGTCCAGACTTCCACCGTGTATAAACCCGTTTACTGGTCATGCGTCAGAAGATTAGTTCTCAGAAAGGCAAACCTGGGTGAATAGCGACCTTCGGCAATGGTCTTCTCAGCTACAAACTTGTCAATGTATCGCACAGATTTGAACAAGAAGGTTGAGACAACGTCGCGTCTCTTTCCCTGCGCATTTTCCCAAGCGATTCCGGTTCCAGACACACTCGTCAATGCCTCCAATTTACTTAGGTTAGATATTGACAATGTACAGAATTCACTTCGTGTCCGATTCTAGGCGTCAACTTGTCAGGAAATCGTAACGTGATGATGTTGGTATGTCCGTACCAAGAGAAAAGCCAAGACTGACCATACCCTCCAGATGCCTTGTGAACAAGGAATGATGTCGTTATATATAATGCTGGGGTGAATACCTCGGCCGTACATCGGGAAACAGATTGTATTTCTCAGTGCGTAGGAAGTAAGACGCGCACCTACACAAGACCTTAACGGTGTCAATGACAATTTCATCACTCCTTTCAGACCGTCCTTAACGAGGCGTTGCGTTTCTCCGACAGCATCTGGGCAGTTAATTCATTGATATTCAATAAGAACCCGAGTTCTTTCCGTCACTGCTGCCATGCGTACTGATAGACAACATTTTAAAGCCTTTATTTGAAGCGTAGAGATGGTCAAAGGGTTACTGCTCCTTCCGTATGCTTTCTCTGATGATTGAGAGCATCGTGCTTAGTCTTCTGTTGTTCATCCCATCTGGTATGTTTCTCTTGGTTATCAAACCATTCCACACACCTTTGATGATTAGCGTATGATAGGCTTCGCTCAAGGAGCTGCGTACACCGACCCCGACAATGGAATATCATTCTGGGGATACACTGATCCCGCTCACCAAGTGACATATGGTTATGTCTTCCCGCCTTTGGGGTCAGACGGAAGCGTGCAATCAAACGAATTTATTGGGGAAGTTGTGGCCCCCATAGCTACGAAGTGGGCCGGTGTAGCACCTGGTGGTGCTATGCTCCAAAACCTTCTACTCGTGGCATGGCCAAATGGCAATTCCATTGTTCGTTCGGCTAGATATGCAACGTACGTCAATTAACAGCACTATGATATATGAGTGTACTCAATTATGGCTGACAGGGATTACCTGCAGCCCATGTTAGTTTCCGATCAAGTTTGGAACCACTTTGTCTTATCTGACATATCTTCACCGTTTAGAGCGATGGCTGGACCAGATTTGACAGATTTACCAACAACTAAGATTAACTCCACGCACTGGAAATGGGTCTACCGTTGTGTTAATTGCGTTTGTGCGTGGCTTTCAGTCATTTCAGACTTGACTTTGTTATTTTAACCTTGATCTTCCATCCGAAAAGCATGGTCAAGTGCCAGCGGCACGAAATCGCTGCCTCTCAATACGTTTGGCGTTCCCGCCTGGGCTTATTCAAATGTTGGCGTCGATAATCCCACTGATCCTCAAAGCACCTTCCTAGAACACACTGATTGTAAGATTCAATTTTCTGACTTTCTACATGCTCTGGATGTTAAGATCATTCTTAGTTGGTTTCTTCGGCCTTGACTGGTCAACAGCGCATGTTTCACAGGCTTTGTATGACAACTGGAAGGCTGGTGGAACGGGGGGAGGCACCCCAACTTCACCACCTGTAACGACACCGACAACGACCCAACCTCCGGTCACGGTACGCCTAGTATTGTGCGCATGAGGTTATATTCTTGAGCACTATTCACTCAGGCAACACCATACGATTACATTGTTGTCGGGTCTGGACCTGGCGGCTTGGTCGCTGCTGATAGACTCTCGGAAACTGGAAAAAAAGTTCTTTTGCTCGAGCGTGGACCTCCAAGTACTTGGGAGACAGGTGGAAGATACGGCCCTGCATGGGCGAGTGGACACAATGTAAGTGATATCTTGGTATATGCGAGGAATCCTAACCCATTATTTTTAATAGCTAACCAAATTTGATGTGCCCGGTTTATTTGGTATGCTGGGGCATTACAAAACCAGCCAGCTACCTGACCTTTTACTCCTCTTTCTAGAAAGCATGTTTAATGACGGAAACTCCTTCTGGTGGTGTAAAGGTCGGGTTTTCTGTATCTTATTGGTACCTTCAAGGCAACCCATTCTCCATACAGATATCAATGTCTTTGCTGGATGTTTAACAGGCGGCGGAACCTCGATTAACGGAGCGTAAGTTCTTCATAATTTGGTGGTACCTTTCCTCTAGGCTCAGCTCCCCCAGCCTCTATTTCTTGCCCCCATACTCAGACTTCGCACCGACGACAGGATGGCCGCTTTCCTGGGGAAATCATGCGCCATATACAGCTAAGTTGACTGCAAGACTCCCCAGTACAGATGCACCCTCGACAGATGGCAAGCGATACCTGGAGCAGACTTTCGATGTTGTCTCTACTTTGCTCAAAGGCCAGGGTTATAGCCAGACGACTATCAACGATAACCCAGATTGGAAGGATCATGCGTTTGGATACAGCGCTTATAACGTGAGATCTACCTCCTCGCTTAACGCCATTGCTGAAGCAGAAACCTAGTTTGTTAAAGGAAAACGTACTGGCCCAGTTGCCACGTACCTCAGAACGTCGATAGCTCGCAAGAACTTCGTTTTCAAAAACAATGTTTACGTCCTCAACGTTGTGCGTAAGGGCGCTCAGATTACTGGTGTCAAAACCAATGATACGTCCCTCGGGCCCGACGGGATTATACCCCTTACAACCAAAGGGCGTGTTGTTCTCTCCGCTGGATCATTTGGCTCTCCACGAATTTTGTTCCGCAGCGGTATCGGCCCGACAGATATGATCAACATCATCAAAAATGATGCTACTGCTGGGCCAAACTTGCCACCTCAAGCTGAATGGATTAACCTTCCCGTTGGTTACAACGTCAGTCGTTGTCCGTGCTTACCTGTCACTTTGCTCAAAGCCGACTTTATTGTTTTTAAGGTATCCGACAACCCGTCAATCAATGTTTGTTATGTATATATATAGGGCAAGCTCTGCAATTAACGATTGGTTCATTTACAGCTGGTCTTTACACACCCTTCCATTGATTCGTACGACAACTGGGCTCCTATATGGACCAGCCCTCGAACCGCTGATGCCCAGCAATATCTCAAATCAAGTGCTGGCGTCTTTTCACAAGGCTCCCCAAGGTACAGTACAATATAGCGTGTTCCCCTTATCCTTACTTCTCACTTTTCTCGAAGGCTCAATTTTTGGCGTGCCTACTCAGGTTCTGACGGAAAGACCCGATGGGTGGATAACATTAATCATCAGTCATCTAGAATGCTGACAGAGTCTATAGCTCCAAGGAACAGCACGACCGGGAGCAGCTTCTGTCACAACAGTATACCCCTACAATGTCAGCAACATCTTCACGATTACTGCGTATCTGTGAGCTTAATTGTCTCAGCATAATTGTTCACCTCTGGTTCCTAACGTGCAATAGCTCGACGGGTATCACCTCCCGTGGTCGTATCGGAATTGATGCTGCATTGACGGCACGACCTCTTGTAAACCCATGGTTTACTGACCCTATTGATAAGGCTGTCCTTATACAAGGTCTCAACGACATTGTCTCCAACATCAAGTCGGGTCAGTCAATGTCGAAACTTCCATCATTATACTTAGTTCCTTCTTTGAATAGTGCCAGGGTTGACGCTCATTACTCCTGATAACACGACGACGATCGCTAATTACGGTATGTGATACACACCAGCTTTGAAACTTTGACGCCAACTCTTTTCTAGTGAACAACTACGATCCTGCAGGTCTAAACTCAAATCATTGGGTTGGATCAAATACTATCGGGAATGTTTCAGGCAAGGCTGTTGTTGATGAAAACACCAAAGTATTCAAAACTAACAATCTCTTCGTTATCGACGTACAACCTTTCTATCCTCTCTTTTTGACTTATCACTGAGACGTTCTTTTACAGGCCTCCATTGTAAGCCATTACCGCTATTTGATGATACACAATCTCACATCCAACCCAGGTACCACAAATGCCTATGAGCAACCCACATGCAATGCTCATGTCTGTGGCGGAGCAAGGTGTGGCGAGGATCCTTGCTTTAGCAGGAGGACCATGAGGCGCATCTTACCTATCCTGTGTATTAATTATAAAGGTCCCTTACAAACGAGACTTTGTATAAATGGCCGCGTGCTACTATTTGTTTGTAATCGCAAGGCATAGGGTGGATTCCTGACTCTAGTCAGCGTTGTAAATGTACCATACAAACGTTGACGGATGTCGTCGTGTTATGCACACAGCTAACTTCTTAAATAACAATAAACCAGGGCAATTGTAAAAGAACATGGTTGGTTGAATTTGTCGGGATGTTTACAACTCGGGTTGTTACTTCTTCTTATCACCACAATGGCAGGCCACATATTGAGTTTGTAAACCTATCAGATGTTATTTTTAAGTACATTGGACGGTACGAGATATACCAAACTAGAACGTACACATTCCCATCGCCATCGTACAGGCAGCAGCACTCACGCACATCTTGTTACATAAGGCAAAGCCCTTTCCATAACATTTGTTCCCTTCCGGCCTAGGAGTCATATAAATTTGATTACTCCCAATGAACAAGAGGAGGGAACGGAGCATACGTTTTACAAGCTCCATAACCTCTCGCAACGAGCATTAAAGGGTGCATATCGTCAAGGACTGGGGCCGCAGAGGCCATCCGAGGTGTAGCCAGTAGCACAAGAGAAGGAATCATAGAGAGCCTCATGGCAGGATACGAGAATAATCTGATCAACAGTTATTCAGAGCGTATGGTGGGAGACCAGCTGGGGAGTAAGCGTGTTGTTTGCATACTTTATATAGTTGTGAAGGCTCCACATTCGGGGGTGCTTTAGCGAGGATGTTTGAGAATGTGACAAATCAGACCTCTACAATCAAAACATAGGGATCTATCTGTGCCGCATGTAGCCTACCACGTTATCAACGACTCGGAGGCCCCCCCAAGCTTGATGAAATTGATGAAAGTTGATGAACCTCGTCGACAATTGCAACCAGCCGCCACTCCGCAACATTATCTAAAGGAGGGAATGGTACAGGATGGGCGAGAATGTGAATAAAACTTCGAATATCGCTTTCTGTAAGTCTGTAGGCGGCAAGTAGTCTCGTGGATAATGAGACAACAAGCACGGAAAGAAATTGCGGTATCATCGTGGATCGGCGCTTAATTAATGATTATAATCAATGATTGCCGAAGCTAGTGATGAGCATATTCCGTGATTTAATAATTACATAATTAAATGCTGATATTTTTGGACATGTACACTTGCAACCGTGGCTTCAAGTTGTCGTGACGACATCAGAGATGGTTGTCGAACTGGTCTTCACATCCTCTTTACTCCCGTTTTGGTCTGGTCCTCATTTCGTTTCACACTGGTAATAACCTGTACATTCTTTTGGGCTGTTTGACATGGCTTTCTCTACTGTTGGCAAGATCAAGGTTTCTGCTCATGGTACATATTCTACCTTGTGGGTTCAGTTATAATATATGTATTCAACCGCCATCTGCTAGCGGCACTTCTCCTGGTCAACATTATCGTCCTGGCCTTTGCGACTCGGGTGAATCGCTTTCAGGAATTCTTCTGTAAGTCGAACATTCAAAATAGTGGTTGGCGTCCGTGACTAAAGCTCTATCGTAGTCATGGCGGACCTCTTCCCTTTCGGTCTTTCCATTGTAACCCTTATCCTTTTGGTCGTTTCGTAAGGCTATTCAATTTGTGCGGACTCTATAGAGGTCCCTGATGACAACATCCTTAACCCTGTTCAGGATCACAGTTGACCTGGCTATAAAGAATTCCTACACTGGTCGTGCACAGTTCGAGGTTGGCCTATTCGGCGTTTTGAGTATCTTTTGGTTGGGTGAGCGATTCTTTACGAAGCTTAAGTGGTCGGAAGACTGAATGTAGCTTACTAGCATTCAATTCCTTCTCCACTTCTCGCTGGAGCATGATTCCTTTCCACTGTGACACCATTCCAGACGGTCAGTCTAGTACTGTAACTCAGATATGCTGAGACAAATTTCTTCCTTAGACTTCCTCGAGGAACGTGGGTGGTGTAAGGATGTTCAAACTCTCAAGGGCCTTGTCTGGTTTGAGTTCGTAATGTGTACGTCCCCCCGCTGTTTAATCGATATCCTCAACAGCTGGTATTAAACTCTAATAAACGACAGGCTTTGCGATGTCGCTTATGACTTTGCGATATGCGATCACCCAATATAATCGCGGCTTCAAACATATCTTCCAGATGCCCCTGTCTCGCTATCAGCCAGAACTTGCAACTTCTCCGAACTACGCTCGCGATAGCGAATTTTTGCAATTCGAGAAGCTCACGTAGGTGTAAAAATCATCCTGTAAGACCAGTGGGGATGAGTACAGAGTTGATGACGTTTCGATTTCCGGCACGGCGATGCCAGTCACCGTCGCAACATTTTCTTTCAGTAGTGTGGCTAGCACTGCACTACATATACCCTTTTGTTTTATATAGGAACATACCTGGATGCGGAATGAGAAAATGTACTACCAAATTTGATATGTGCTCAAAGTACCTTAAAGATGGTTGAGCTCAGGGACCGATGATATAGCCCAATTGAACGACATGGAGCACGGGACTACTTAGGAAATGGAGAATACCATGATAAACAAGTGGGTATGCTATTTGACATGTACAGATTATTTTCCTGCGGGTTTAACTTAGATCTTCAGCCTTTCCAGCATAGTTGGTACCCAAACTCTCGGTTGCAGTTGTTGAGACATAGAAACTGATATGGCTACACTGTAAAATGAAAGACATAGTTGTACGCGTATCGAGTAAGGTCTGAACGAAAGAACAAAAGAAGGGTGGCTGCAGGATCACAGCCATAGGTTGAATACGAATAGTAAGTCCAAACGGAAAGACGAAGAGCGATCATGAAGAATGGATGTGGCCTGGTATAAGTCTGGTTTAGAAGTACATGGCGCGGATGTCGTGGGTAAAGCCTACCAAGGACGCCGACGCAAAGAAGTATATATACAAGGGTGGCACACGTAGATGGAAGAGGGGAAAAAAACGAGTAATTTGACGTAGGTACAGAATTGATATAGAAGGTGCACAAAGTGCAGTGAAAGGTGGCTGGTGTGTGGGGTGATACCAAGTGGTAAGATACTATGAAGAGTAGTGTGTTTACATTACGTTGGGGTAGCTGACGCTCTCGCTCAGGTGCTCGTTTGCAGGATTGTAAGTGAACCCCCTGAACTGGTCTTGAACCGTCTCAGAGAGAGCAGAGTCCGTGACAACAGAGTCCTGTGCCTCTTCGTTTGTGAAATCAGGATCGAAATTGGCGACATCCAGTACCGATTCCTACCGTACGGATATGTCGTCAGAAGGGGGCGTATGGAGTGAGATGCAATATACGTACAACACTAGGCTTGAATGGTGGTTGAATTTTCTTAGCGAGGAGCCTGGGTATTGGTAAGTACTAAATTATGTGGGTGTAAAGCGTTGATTGGTACCTGTTCCAGTCAACATATTTCGCGAAAAAAGGATGCCTCTTGATTTCTTCTCCGCCGTTCGCGCCGAGACGTTTAGACGGGTCTCGCTGTAATAGACCAACCATTACACTTCGCGCCTCGGAAGGCATGTCAGGAGGGAAGTTAAGCGGATCTGTCAGGATACGCTGGTACATTGCATTGACGTTTTCGTCATAGAATGGAGGCAAGCCGGTCTTTTCAAATCAAAGGGAATTCAGGCCCTAATTGAACATTTACTACGGACAGTTACGTACCATCATTTCGTAGAGAAGAACACCCAAGGTCCACCAATCCACCGTCTTGGTGTACCCCTGGCTCTCCAATAACTCAGGCGCGATGTACTCAGGGGTGCCACAGAATGCTAGGAAACGTCAGGACCGCTGAAGATGTTGTGGTGATTGGTTGGACGCACTGTTAGTTTTCTCTGTCTCAGACATATTTAACTTGCACAGCCCTGACATGATATCAGCGACTGCGTGAGATTATGGGAGTACATAGGAACTCTCACCGAAATCACACAGGGCGATATGGCCTGTGTAATCCAACAAGATATTTTCTGGCTTTAGATCGCTGTAGTTCTTTCAGTGCAATACAGCATGACGAGGGTTGTTTACCGTGCTTACCGATACACAACATTGAAGCCGTGTAGATGCTCCAAAGCACATAGCAGCTCTGCAGCGTAAAAGCGGCTACGATCCTGGTCAAATTTACCCTCCCTCTGTAAGTGGTAGAACAATTCTCCGCCATTGACTAGGGATATCTTTGTCAGTAACCCTAAAGTGAGCATGAAATCTAAGCGCACCAAATGACATCACTAGGTATAACTTGTCCGGATTTTGGAAAGAGAATTTCAGTGGCACAATGAATGGGTTGTTCACCAACGCAAGCACTGTGCGCTCGGCGAGAATGTGTGTGATTTCGCCCGGACGCTGCGCAATGTGTGCCTTCCGGATTGTTTTCAGCGCGTAGATACGTTGTGTGTCCTTCTTGCGGACTTGCATTACTTTACCAAAGCTACCCTTCCCGATAACTTTCAGCAGATCGAATGCCTCAATCGTGAGTGGTTCGTTGCGGATGGGTTTGAAGTCAATTTTAAGGTGAAAGGAACCAGAGCCGGCCGTGGCACTGTACCATTGGTCGGACGCATGCTTTTGATATAAGTTTTATATCGGAGAAGGTAAGGGCAAGGCGGCGAGAAAGTACTTACATGGCCTTCAAGCATCGGTGTAAGATCTACACGAGCCATAAGCAGGTCATTCCCCATGTCATCCTGACCGGCGACCGTGGTACGTAGGTAGGACGACACAGAGATGTTTGAGGTGCGAGATACGTCGCTGGACAGATCCGACAGAGTCAGTGATCAAAGTAAGACGTTACAAGGAGTAAACATACAAGTCAGCGCGATAGTTCCACACCGGGCACGCGAGATCTCCACCCATCGCATCAATCAAGACTTCATTCTTGTCGAACTCAAGGACGACGTAGGGAAGCCACCAATATCGCTTGCGCTGCAAACTCTCCCGGTTGCTCGTCGACCGACGGGTAGGAGGTGTGGAGTCGAGCGCTTTCTGTATTACATCGGGGATTTGGACGCCAGGTGCAAGAGACAGGCCACGTCCTATAGAATACCATAAGACCGCCTCGTAGAAGTTACGGAATATTGTAGTTTTGACGTACCGGAGAAGATACGGATGGTCAGCATACCAGACCTGAACTGATCAGATCCACCGGGCGGTTTTGGGGTCGTAGGTCGCGAGGGTATCGGCGTAACCGATCTGGAGATGACTCCATTCTCTTTTGAGTCTTTGGATTCTGTATTACAGAAAGAAAGGTTGAGTCTCCAATGCCATTGCAAGGTGTGATCTGAGTAAACGATGTAGTGTGACGTACTTTTGGAACCAAGCTTTGCCCAGGACATGGTTGATTCGAGCAACGGAATGAAGGAAGAAGAAATATAGTGACGGAGCGAACAGAGACGCCGCCAACAACTTTGCTGTTTAAGAAGAGTGTATTGCACAAAGTGAATCAAATCAGACTCAAAAAAGGAAACTGTTTCGATATGATAAGATCACACAATTGTGTATGACAAATACTAGCATTATTTTCTTACATAATCGCCTTGCGATTAGCGATAATGTCCCAATCGGGCGTGTAATTTCATCACAAGTGCAAGCAATTACCAGTTTGTCCTCTGTCCTCACCTATGTGAAAGGTCTTCGACTTCGTGCTGATTTCCATCCGCTTAAAGTCAGTGCGTATGTATCTTCTGAAGGGTAAGTACTAGTGAACATTTGTCATCGAAATCCCGCAATGGTCGTATGGTCTTCCTTCCCCTGCTCTGAGACAGTGTGACATATGCAATAAAGGCGATAGAACTCCTGATGGTGGTTTTTCCAGATCTACTACCATGTATTCTATCATCTGACCTTGGGATTTGAAGTTTGAATGCATATCGACACTCCTGTCTTTCGATGTTGTTGTGTCATCATAACGTTGCTTCTTTTCAGTTGAGAGGCTTTCTCTGTTGGTAGAATTGGTATCAGCTTGGATTCCAGACCCTCGAAAGTACCTGTCGTAGGATTATCTGGTCGGAACATGACAGCAGCTTTCGTCCACTAGCGTGTCTGTATGGCCGGTCTCCTCTGGCATCCAGTAAAATTTCGTGCACAGTTCCTCCAGTACCATTTGCTAAATCTGCTCCAGTTATGATATTTGTAGTGACCATTGCTCTCATTCCCACACATAGCTCCACCCTCTCGTCCAGCTTTCTGGTGTGTTTTGCTGCCCTTTCAAGTACTGCAATTTTTGTTGCACCATCTATGACTTTGGCCGTCTTACTGAACGTGTCCTCTGCTCCCAAAATGTGTATTCGGTTCACCGTTCGTTTGCCATGAATCTGTAGTGCCACTGTGAAGTTGTAGACGAATGCTTGCTTTGTATTTAATAATTTAACAAAGACTATTGCAAGGTGTATTGTTTGCGCGAAAGTGCAAACCACTAGTTATATAAATTAACCTTGAAATGTGCATGGTCGGAATCCTGTCCTAGTGTGCACTAGAACGGTCCAGCCAAAAGACGAGATACTGAACAAATATCTATTGAGCTACTGCACACTATATATGGACATTATGGAATTGACGTAATCTAGGATTACGATGGTATAAGGGGTTTCTCCTTTTTTTGGCTTCGTGCTGGGGAAACGTCAAGGCCGACAAGAGTTTTCAGGGGGACTCCGCTCTGCAGAGCCTTTTGAGCTCCCAAGCATTCAACAAGAAATTTATTGAACACAGCATCTTCGACATTTTGGCTGACGTTCTGGGTACGGTCAAGCAAGGAAACAAATCGCCAAAAAGTAAGATACATACCTGGGTAACAATGAAGGGATCAACCACTCGCATGGGCGACGCCTTCACGACAACTGGGGGTATTTGAGGAACAGAATCTTTTAGTAAGCCACCGTGACGAATGGAGATCATCTGCTCTGTGGGTAGGAACTCATCGTTCCAGAATCTGCAGAACGATTATAACTCAACGTAAGATCAAGTTGACGCAGAGCTCACGAGAACCAGTCCAACATAGCTTCACGAAGTGTTGGTTGCAAAGGTGCCGTGGCATGCCAATTATCGATCTGATGGTATCGAATATCGCATCTCACAGAGTCCTCTCTCTTTTTACGACTGTAGAAGATGTCATTTGTGTTTGGTGGATCTGGCAATGGCGGTAGTGACTCTTGGAGGTTAGGAAGGAGGCCCCGAGTCTGTCACGATGATTAACGCACTTCTTACCTGGGGATATGGCAAACTTACCTGTAGGAACCCTATTGTCATCAGTGTTAAAGCATAACTACTGAAACTCATTGGTATCGAACGTTGTGGACTAGGGGAATTTAGGCCGAGAGATTTTGCCCAGTATTTAATGAGGATCAGCATGGGGCGTAGCAAAGGCGAGGCTTTGCAATATGTACAGATTAGCCTAGTATTAAATGGACCAAGACGTTCATTAACACAGATGTCGCCTTCAAGTCCCGTCAATGGATCTCTGAATTTGACTGATGTGATGTCGGATGTAAGCACACTCTGAGAGTAGAGGGATATGATCCAAGTTACCTATTTTGACTGTTGCGTTGATGGCTTGTACGTTCTCGAAGCCTGCTTTTCGAATTGCATTGGCAAGTTTACTGTAGTTTTACTCCATGTCAGGTCAAGGGAAAAGATGAATGTACACTCTCAACGAACTAGATGCTGTATACACCTGTATGGTAGGTAAAGTCTGTGAGATTATTGGTTACCACATATGGTAAACGAAGTAACGCACTAGGCAGTGTTGATCCACCATGACCCGGCACAAAACCCTGTGGCCTATCTGGATCCTACTTATGTGAGTCAACCACTTGGCGCATTGATGCCTGTCTGGAAGGAACACGCAACTCACCACAATGACGAGGTCGAGATCGCTCAATGGGTGCGAAACACCGTATCTAGATTTAACAGTTAGATGCAGTGGCCATTAAAGCTTGAATGTTATAATATACTCGGAGCTCCCAAACAGTTCAACATTATATTTACAACCGAAGTGCTTTTGTACTGCCATCTGGATTGTATAGATTGTCCGCATTCGTCTTCGGTATACTTCTTTTGGTATATACAGGAGCTAGAAGCCGAGGAGTCATGAGCACGGACAGCCGAAACAAGCGAGATATGCTGTGTTCAACTTGTCTCGCAAATATGAAGTTCTTGTCTTTTGAATGTAGAGGACTGCTAGAAAGTGCACGCTCTGGTCCAATGGGTGTGGGGTACCCTGAGGGTGGCGAAGATTTTGACACAGAGGCTGGCATGACAGTCGTAGGAACGGGGGGTTCCGCAGGTAATGAACGCTCATTTGGCATATTTGACTGGACCTGGAATTGAAGTTGGTGTATTATAAACATGGGGTGAATCGCCAAATAAATGTTGCCTAACCTTGGTTACAAGATTGGAATCTTCTGCCAAGGGCTGACAAGGAGTAGGGAACGGACACTCTTCTCGTGAACGAGCTGTTAACGAGCCTTCCGGGGAAGGTTCTGATAACGGTTCTCGTACTAGAGCATATTTGCGGTCAATTGGACCAGCACTGGGACGGGTTGACGCAACGGGAAGCCCTTGTACCACGAAGGTCAAGTCCGAAGGAGCACCTGAGGCCAAGGTTGTCTGCGTTCTGCAATACCTCACAAAACGTTGAAGGTCTAGTACGTGGATAGTCTCCGCATGGTTCTGGTTTGAATACACGTCCGTCATTGGTAATGAATGATGATTGTTAGCGGAACTACATGCCTTGGTAGGAATAAAAGGGTCTTGGACGATGAGGGCTTGAAGCTTCCATGCATTTGGTTCTGAGGCCATGATGCTCATATGAGGGAGCGGATTTAGTCGCATTGGCCTTTCACCAGAACATGTTTTCTTAGAATATAACCATTTTCGTCTAATGTAAGAGGTGAGCGGTGAGACCTCTGGTTGGATGGTGATAATATCAGTTCGAGTCCACGATATGCGAGACCATTTTCTTCGTGTTCATCAGTAGGTAAAGTAGGTGTTTATTGGGCATGGACAAACCTCAAGAAACCTCTCAGCAAATCGTCAAGCGTAGTTTCTGTGGGTTCACACTATACAAGCTACCTTAGCTGCTCAGTAATACAAATGGTGGTATTATAGTGACATTACCTGGAGAAATTGCCCAGTCATGATAGCTACCGCGGTAGTGGAAAAGTGTAACAATCCCAACGATCGCAAACATGTCCAGATTACGGCTAAAAACTGCTTGGCAGGCTCTTTTTCGTGTATTTGCGCCAAGAGATTGTAGAGGGGAAGTGTTTGAGGACCAGGAAGTATTAGGTCAAACGAAAACCTTACGGAAGGGGTCGAATATATACGAAGGCGTGAAGGATACGGTAGCTCATCGGGTTCAACTTTATCTTCGTAAACCGGCCACAGAGTAGCATAGCGACCGAGGCCACGCATACGCCGCCCCAGCGAGGCGTCTTTCCTTTCCCTATAGAGATCATGAAATTTGCCAACATACCCAGCCACCTGGAGCACCCGAGAAACCGAGCTTGGTTCTTTTAACGCTGGCAAATCAGGAGATTGCGATATAGATACCTGGGATCACAGACGGATGAATGAGTGTTCTTTAGGTCCAAGGTTGGAGAGTCGTCCTATGAGAGTGTTTAGATATTGACTATGTAAAAAGAAAGAAACTATGAAGTTACCACAATTGCAAGCTCCATCGGTGCCTGTGTAATATCACAAGCGTAACTATACATGCTCACGTCCCTTATGGATAGTCGACCATTCCATTGCTGCAAGACGTTCTCCAATTCGGCACGAATAGCTCTCCTTCTTTCCAGATGCACGACGGAAGTCGGCTTTTGTGAGTAAAGAAGCTTTGCAAATTAAGTTTTAGTACGAATTTCAACGAAGGATATGATCAACCATATATCACCTCTACCAATTGAGAAGTTGAATTCCATGAGTGGTTCGCTGAGGTGTGGGCGACTTGAGGTAAAGAATGCTTATTTAAAGTCGCTTGTGTGTGTCCGGAGAAGAGTGCGAAAGTGAATCGCATGAAGCCAGTAGCCGCTGTGCTTTCAAAGTTGTCACACCAGGACTCAGGAGATTCATGGGCCAACCAAAGGGTTGACTTGAAGTTGCAGTCCGATTAGTCCAACAAAAAAAATGGGCACGTGAATTTTCCATGATTGTCGGGGTTCGGGATTTTAGTCACTACGAATTATAGGTAGGCAACAAGTACATAGGCAATGGTAGCCCTCACAACATAAAAATTACAGAATGGTGGTGGCGACGATAATACATAACTCAGGCCAAAAGATGTCGCATATTTTTTTGGCAGTGTAACCCAAAATGATGACCCTGCCCCGTTGCGAACTAGTATTACAACAATATAACGTCTCCTATATGGGGCCATGTGGCGCGTAAGGCGCTGGGAAGCTCCCCTATAGGTTTATTGGGAAAATAAGCTGTTTCATAACCCAAAATGAAGAAATTGCATGTTAGAAAAAGTATTCAAGTGGGTTGGTAAATTTCAGTAAATTTCGGCAATTAGTCTGTTCATCTAGTACGGCGAGAGGGCGGCGAGTGCTTCTCATCATGTTACTGTACATATCATTATCTGTAAGCGCAGGTCTATCATCACTCATAGAGGTATGCGAGAGGCGGTTGTTACTGTATACATCGGCGCTACAGCAGTGATAGGCAGACGTGCATGATGTATGATAGCTCTCAACCTGCCATACATCCAATGTCGGGTGATCGTCAGAAATGGATATCGGTCTCTTGGAGAGTACACTGTTTGATGTGGTATATATGAACACTATATGGTCCGATGTAAACAAACAAGTAAGTACTTCGACGACAAAAATCAACCAAGAACCCCATGTCAGTCTACTTGCTCCTGCGATGGATCTTGTCTAGGAAGCTCCCGAACACCTGGCGTTTCAAAGGTGGATGCGTATCCACTTTCTGGCCTTTTGTATCAACGATCGTGCCCTCCTCTGGGATGCTGTCAATGAGATCGTTGAGGCGCTGGTATACGTCCGCCTCGTAGTCAGCGTATATTTTACGAAGGCCAACAGCCTCATAAAGGTCTTTGACACGTTTCTCACACAATCCACCTGCACCCTCCCCATGAATTGCTGTCTTCTTTTCAGTGTCAGCACCCTCTGAACCAACTTCGATGTCACCCTTCCGACCATAATTGCGGTCCAATATGAGACGCTGCTCCGGAGTGCATAGTCCCATGACAGTGTTTACACACCACGAGCACTTGTTATCGACGATATCCGTGCCAATCTTTCCAAGGACTTCAGGGGTCGCAGAGAAATCCAGGAAATCATCCTGGATCTGGAAGTATTCCCCGAGAGGAATAAGAATTGACAACGCAAGATCGTAAGGGTTGATTGTCTTGATCTCTTTAGCAACCTGCACATTGAATGTGACGGGGATGTTACACATATGCATCGCAAGGGCGACTGGGAGGTGGAACGAATAATAAGCGGTCTTGTATACAACAATGAGATGATGCCTGTAAAGGTGAACACGTGAGCTCAAGGCTAACAATGGCACAGGGCCCAGAGAAGATAACAATTACCGTTCAAGGGAAAAGCGAGCAAGATCAACGACACCTTCAGGAGCTGTGACAAGATCGACAAGCTGGCCCATCTCGGTCTTATACGTGATGTCGTGGAAGAGTTCTACTAGGTCGATATAGCATGGTTGATTACGGAAGTGCATTTTCAGTAAGTGGAAAATGGCAGAGCTGAGCATGAATGCATCGTTGATCGCAACCATACCCACAGCGGGGTGTTTGTAAGAGGGGGAGGTAATTGACGTGCCACCACTTTGCAAAGAAGCGGGTGCAGTCGGTGGGATAACTGGGGTTGAAGATGGGGAGGTGACTGCAGGTGCAGGTGCAAGGTACCAACATGGCTGGCTTCGGCGAGTAATTGACGCGTCCATAATGTCATCTGCGACAAGGAAATAAGCTTGTAGCTGGTGAATATGATACTATCAGGTTCATTCAGGTGGTTGTGTATTGGGATCTGAAGCTCACCAGCTCAACACACCAGCCCAGAATAGCCGCATTGACATACTCCTCCTCCGTTAATGAGCGACCTTTGAGAATCTCTACAGTATCGACGACGGAGATGCCTCGGTTAAGCTTGCCACCTGGAACATTGTAATCGAGATTCTGTTCAATGGCGAATCATAAGACAGGGTCGGCCACGACTGATGAATGGACTAACATTACGATACCATTCAGTGGCCTCATCGGGAAGACCCTGCTTCTTGGCGTGATCGACGAGCTCATCGCGAATGACATTGAAGACTGCTTCAAATTTGGCACGGCGGGCTGCTTTGTCGGAGGACATGGAATGAATAAATGAGACAGATGGTGGGGAGAGATATAGGTTGAAGTTCTCAAAAACTGATCATAAGAAAGAACCAAACACCAAAATAGTATCTGCCGGTTCGGAATCGGACCACTTTTCAGTCTACTGAAACGAGCCATCCGGATGTTGCGCACAGCCATATAGGTGTGTCCTTTTGCGATGTAAGACCGTTCATGAACATCTACCTCATGACAAGTCGTAACAGCCTCATCAAGTTAGCGACAAGTGAAGAGCCAACAAACTGATCAGCACCAACGATGGCGGCTTGGTTGTCTTCCGTTAGGAAGGTTCGGAGCAAGCCTGTCCCCGGGCCGGGGAGTTATCTTCACAAAGGAGTAAGTAAAACCTGATCGCATTGTTGAGAAGGCCGGCTTGGATTGAAACTGATTCTCTGCTACTACCTTACTCGGGTGAATTGGTATGCTTGAGAGCCTTGAATTTAAGGAAACATATATAGACGAGTTAAGGAAGGAGAGGGGGTCGGATCCCCAAACTACTCCCAAATATGGTGACCCATGGCTAAATAGCCTTAACACTTATAAGGTGAATTTGAATCGATTCTTTTGCGACTATGTACAGACTAATTAAGGCGCACAGCTCTTCATGGTCCACCAGATAATGCCAAAATCTTCGTCACTGCCTGCTCCGCCATGGACATGATTGTTCCATGTGGGTTACCCATGGGCATTTGTGGGATCTAGGAAGAAGAGATTGATACAATAACCAAGTCAGGAGGCAATGGAAGCTTACGATGGATGCCTAGGAGGTACAACTCGTTAGTTACACGTTAGAAACAATGAGAAGAATGGGTCCGTACATCGACGATGAAAAGATTATTTGTATTGAAGACTTTGGTATTTTCATCGACGACAGCTTTACCTGCGACACCGATAGTATTGGATCCAACCCAGTGGTTGGAGTTGAGGGAGCTCTGAAAGGAAGTGTATCGGTAAGGGAGGTGACAGAATACAATATACTCTAGGACTTACAACATCATAGTTGTTGACTGGATTGCGGAACATCAACTTTTAGAATCCCTTTCAAAAAGACAAGAAAATTGCTTTCTCTTACCGTAGTTAGTGACAGTGGTCGTATTGTCCGGTGTGATGAGTGTCAATCCAGGAACTGACCCTCTACTTTAGTCATGTGAAACACATTGAGGGGTGGGGCTTACTGTCTTTCACGTTCAATAGGAGATCGTTGATACCCTGAATCAAAGTGGTCTTGTCAACGGGATCAGCGAACCAGGGATTAACAAGAGGCCGGGCAGTCAATGCTGCGTCGATACCAATGCGACCGCGAGAGGTAATTCCGGTTGAACTGGATAGCAAGAACTGTGAATTATGACCACCGGTTACTTCCAACTACACGCTCACAGGTAAAGAGTGATAGTGAAGATTTGACTGTGTGCGGTCGTTTAGCACCATCTCACAAAATTGGTAGAAAACTGGCTAACCTGGCATTGTAAGGGAAACTGGTGGTGACGGAGGCAGCACCTGGGCGAGCAGTTCCTTGCAGCTAATGAGACGCCAGGTAAGGTACACGGTATCATTATCTAACTGAATAGCCAACGTACCCAACGTGTCTTACCATCGGAGCCGGACAATGCACGCCAGAAATTGAGCCTATATTCCGGATTGTCAGCGTTGCTCAACCAGTTATGTATATTTCGTCTTCTACCTGGGCGATGAAGCGGCTAGGACACCAGATTGACTCTTAAGATACTGCGCAGAATCCGCGGCACGTGGGCTACTCCAAACTTGGGCCCAATTTTCATAGGCATCGATTGAGGGGTGAGTGAACACCAGCTGTTAGGTTGTTGAGTTAGCAAGAGTGAATGGCGGCGAGACATGTAACGAACATTAATGGATGGGTTGTCAGAAACCTATGCATAACGTTCGTGAGCTTTTCAGTATAGGTGACATACAAAACTGACAAACATTGTATCCGACGGGTAAGTTGATCCATTGTGCCTGGGGAGGCAAATTTGGTCCAGCGGTGGCATCAGCCTTTACCAAATTGATCTGGTCAGTTGGACCAATACCGCTACGGAAAAGGATGCGGGGGGAGCCGAAGGACCCAGCAGAGAGGATAACTCGGCCCTTGGATGTCAGAGGAATGAAGCCGTTGGGACCCAGCGACGTATCGTTAGTCTGAACACCAGTAATTTGGGCACCGTTGCGAACAACGTGCTGAACGTAGGCATACTGCTTGTAGGTAAAGTTGGGGCGCGCTTTCGCGGTCTTGAAGTATGTTGCAACTGGTCCTCCACGCTTGCCTTTGACAAACTGAATTTATAATTGTTAGGTACCAAAGTACATTTGAAGTTCACGACTTACGTCGAAAGCGCTGTATCCATAGACATGGTCCTTTTGGTCTGGATTGTCGTTGATAGTGAGCCTGCGGAATCCTTGAAGGTCGAGGAGCTTTGCCACGACGTCCGCAGATTGTTCGAGATAACGCTTGCCGTCAGTCGATGGAGCGTCTGTGCTTGGCAACCGAGCCTTGAGCTTGTCTGTATATGGCTGATGGTTGCCCCAAGATGACGGCCAACCCGTGGTAGTTGCGAAGTCCGAGTACGGGGGAAGCCAGTAGAGGCTACGAGGTGTGTTAGGCACACAATATAACAAGGTCAGTGGTCACACAACGCACGCTCCATTAATCGTCGTTCCACCACCGAGAAGGCAGCCAGCGAAAACAGTGATATCTGGTCCATATAATACGGTTGGCGACCGTTACAAAAGCAGTATGATACGGGAGACATACCTTTGCACCACCAGAAGGGGTTACTGTCCGAGAACATGGTTTCTAATGTCTGATAAGTTGGCAACCTCCCTGTAAATAATAATAAACCCACCAAACAATCCGGGAACATCGAACTTGGTGAGCTACAAGTCATAAGATGTTGAGGCAGAGCTTCTCCAGCGGGGACGCGAGGTGAACATACATTGGCTCCCTTAGCCCACGCGGGCCCGTACGTGCCTCCAGTCTCCCATGTTGCGGGACCGCCACGCTCGAGAAGTAAAACTTTCTTTCCAGCTTCAGAGAGGCGATCGGCGGTAACAAGCCCACCAGGCCCAGCACCAACGACGATGTAGTCAAAGGGAGTAGCCTAAAGCGTATTTCAGAGTGTTTTTGCAATTAAGGAGCGCTTGGCACTCACCGATGCGGTCGGCTGGGTCGTTGTGGTCGTTGTGGTGGTAGTTGTTGGTGTACCTCCGCCCGTGCCACCAGCTGCCCAGTTGGCATAGACATCGGAAGCGACGTGAGCTGCAGAAAAGTCGAGTCCGTAAAAGCCGACTGAAGGTCAAGTTAGCAAATGGGGTAGCATTGCTAGTTATCACAGTCACTCACAGTCTGTGTGTTCCTGGAAGGTGCTCTGGATATCCGTGGGGGTGTCGACGGGCAAATCGGACCAAACCCAAGCAGGGGCGCCAGACCCACCAACGGGGATGCTGGATGTGCCACCAGTCGTGGTAGTCCAAGCTAGTTGACATTAACGGGCCATTACGGTCAAAGTAGTGAGCGTAATACTTACAGATACACTTTTGGCAGCGATACACCCATTTCCAGTGCGTTGAGTTGACTTTTGTGGAAGGTAAACTCGTGAGAACGGGCTGAGAAAAGGCGCTATTGGGAAGTGAGGACCAGCATCGATGTAAAGTTTGAATGGTATTTACGTGGGCTGAATGTAATCCCTGTATGGTATGGTATATCAGAAGCAAAATACCAATATGGTGTGGAGGAAATATTCACGTAGCGTATCTTGCTGAACCAAGAATCGAGTTGCCGTTTGGCCATGCAACAAGTAACAAACTTTGAAGCATGGTACCAAGTGGAGAAACGCCAGCCCATTTGGTTGCAATTGGGGCAACAATTTCACCAATAAACTCATTGGAGTTGTCCGCTACGGGGGGGAACACGTAACCGTACGTGACTTTGTGAGCTGCATCAGTTACCCCCCAGAATGTGATACCGTTGTCGGGGTCAGTATACGGTGCTGCCAGCTGTGACAGCGCTGTGGAATGTGGAAGGATATTAGAGTGCGACCAGAGAAAGTGCTTTTGTGACGTACCTGGGCTGATAAGCGTCAGAACGCCTAAAGTTGATCTCAAGAGCATGGCTCTTAGAGGTATGTAAGGAAGTCTTCGCGACTGGGAACCATTGCTACTGTTGCATATGGCTTTAAAGGTGTTTCGGCCTATGTAAATTGGATGCGAGAAATTTCCGCATACACAAGAATGACACAATGCTGCTAATACGTTTCCCCTTTCATCCAACAGAAACGGATGAGAAATAGCAGGGGTAACCGAAAAAATGAGAGGTGGTGAAGGGGCGGAGGCAACTCGGAAATAGTAACCTAGCTCGTGATCAACAACGTCGTTGGCGCCGCTTGTCCATACCGAGGTACTCGGAAAAATACAGGCGATAAAGATAGAAAGCAGCCACGTCTCAAAGTACGTTCACGTGCTGCAATTTGATGGTAGGAGAGTACAAGTCAGAATCTGAGCAATTCTGAAAGGAACCAGGTTAAACTACTACATACGAGACCTAGTGATGATTAATATCATGCACAGGAATTAACGCCACGCCGCGCCTCGTACTGATTGGGCCAGGGCAAGAAACATGTAACGGGAGACAGGGAAGCAGTTCGAAAGCATCGCCGGCGGGGGAGAGCGGCCAGATGACGCAGTTACGCCAAGCGCGTTACCCGCAAGTCAGGTCAGTCAGGGTGATCAGTCAGATCTTACATACATAGGGAATTTGCAATCGTGAAAGCAGCTGAAAGCAGCCAATTAGAACCACCCAATTATGAGGTGAGGTACAAGAATAGGAGAGAATAGGACGGGTGTTCTACTGAGCCTTTTTCTCTGTCAAGCTCTGTTCTGCTGCTTCAGACTTCTGAGCCTCCTCTATACGTCTTCGTGCCTCCCTCCTTTCGCGCCCACGAGTGACCATGATCTTTGGTTCCAGATCTGCAAAGAGGGCCTTGCAAATCTTCTCAATAATCCAACATCCAACAAAGTCGACAACCATCATTGTCGTTAACCTGAGCTTGAACTAAAAGTATGCAGCGTCATTAAGTGGCAAAGGTCATTAGAATATATACGAGAAACATACGGAGTCTTGCATCTCAACGATTTGGAGCCATCTGTTCAGTTCGGGCATAAAGTCTGTCGCGCCTGAAAACGCAACAGCACTGGCGCCGACGAGACCCCACCACAGTGCAGCGTTCTCTCGGATGCCTTCGCGAAACGGTCGACCCTAAAATTAGCACGTGTAGGTGTCAACGCCTGTTTTCCAAACCCCATGGCACAGATGATGAAGTGTACCTGAAAGTTGATCGCAAATGTGGACACTTGCTGTGACAGACCAAGGAGATATATCGCAGTATTGAGAAGATTCGGTTCAAATTTCGCTTCTAGGTCGATCGGTCCACGGCTATGTATGATCGTAACCTCTGTCAACACTATCACAAGGTGTAACTGATTGGCGAAACTCACGTCTCATAGCTGTGTGTAAGGCTGGTGATATACACCAAGGAAACTATGTGGAGGGCGAACTGCAGGAGAACGGAGAGAACGACATATAAATTGAAGATATTGCCTAACGGCCGCTCCCTGGACAGCTTCTCGACCGCCTGCAATAATGACGTTAACGGGAAGAAAAAATATGGCAACAGCACGATCGAGCACACCTTCGCGCGCGAAATGCAGAGAAAACAAACAGACATCAACATGCCAGTAACTGTTACTTGATAATCGCCGAATTTGATTCCGTCAAGGTACTGGACGCTCAAGCTGTACGCTGTAATCAGGCAATTCAAAGCAAGAATCTTGTACATCTGGATCGTGGCCACAAGCGTACAGCGGCCTTGGCGGATGATGTGCGTTACTACAAAGGGCAGACATCAGGGTGGAAGATGTCACAATAGGGAAGGATGAACCTACCAGCTGAGACATGCCCCAGCTTTGATGTAAATGGCGCCGCACAAGAGGCGTCTCCAAGTTTGATCTTGGGGACATCTTCTTCGCCTTCCATATCCGCCATCTTGTCCGTGATAGCTGCCAAGTTGAACTGGGAAAGAAGGTGGGTAGGTTCGTCATCATGATGGATATAAGACAAGTATAAAAACAGACCTTCTCCATTGGATTCTGCTTGCGAGCAGCTTGAAGGTCCGCCGCAACTTCCTGTTGTGCCTTAACAGCTTCAGGAAGAAGATGTGCAATAGCCGCGGGAACAGGTGGAGGTGGTTGATTAAAGCGTGCTGAAACTTTGAGTTGGGTCTCATAGACCTTTTTGATGCGCTCGAGTTTTTGGCGTTCAGCGATCTTTTGAAGATCCTCTACAGTACCGTCCAGGAGAGCGACACCAATATGAGCCTGCTTGAGAGCACCGACGTCGTTAGTACCGTCGCCAGCCATCAGGGTGGTGTAACCGAGGGTCTTCAGTGTGGTGAGAATGAACTCCTTCTGCGACGGCGATACACGCGCGTAGACCCAGGTGTTTTGCACGAGATCATTCCAACTTGGCCGGGATTCGTATTGCTTCATCGCAGCACCAGTGATACAAATATCATATTCCTCGAAGAGGGACAAATCAAAAGGCTCGGAAGGGTCAACGGGAATAATTTTGCTTTCATCAACCGTACGCCAAACGAGGTCTAAACAATGGTAAATTGACAGTATGCGGGGGAGAAAGGACGGGCAAACCTGTTTCACTAGAGGGGTTTTCCCTAAGATCAAGGATAAGAGCTTCACGGTCAACAATCTCGACATCGCGGGCAACATGGACAGCAGTAAGGGGGTTGTCACCCGTAATCATAACGCACTGTATTAAAAAATTCAGCAATACCCCCCCATCACCACACAACATGACTTACTCGATGAGATGAATCTGCAAGCATCTTGAGAGCTTCGACGGCATCTGGTTTCAAGGGGCAATGGAAGACTAAAAATCCGGCAAAAGTTAAGTTGCTCTCAACGGTCTCTCTCGGTAGCTTGTTGATTTTATCCACAGGAATGGCGTCCATCTCCTTCATGCCCAGAGCAAGAACACGACTCCCCTTACGTGTGAACCACTTGTAGGTGTCGTCGTAGTGCGCCGGGATGACTGCAAGCATCGATTTGATGGTCTCCGGTGCGCCCTTGACTGCCACCAGAGTCTTCCCACCAGGAAGCGTCGAGATTGTAGACATACGTTTCAAAGCAGAGGAGAATTGGAAACGCCGACGGATGGTCAGCTGCGTTGCGTGCGGAGCCGTACTGCGGTTTGCGGGGGATATAAGATCACCTGTAAAGATAGAGGTATTTTTTTTCCTTATCATGGACTATACTTAGCATGGTATGGTGAAAACGGCAAACCTTTTCCAAGTGACCAATCCAGGGCCTCTAAAGTAGTCTTCTCCATTGGGTCACCAACAGTGGTACCGTCATCAAGTTGGACCAGAGCGTGTGCAGCGGCAAGGCAGAGTGTGGTTTCACGAGAGGTCTCCTTGACATTAATGAGTGCTCTTTGGTCTTTGGGACTATTGGTAATTCGAATAAATAAGTAATAAGATATCAGTTGGAGACAAAAATAAATTTTAGACCGACTTCATGCCGATAACTCCTTCTAGAACGAGGTTCTCCGCTGTGATTGTTCCAGTTTTGTCGAAACAGCAAACGTCAACCCGACCAGCGAATGGGATGCGGAAGGGTTCCGTGCAGAAGATAGCTGTATGTCAAGTGTCAAAGTGGGTTGAAAACCACGAAAAAGGAAGAAAGTACCAAATTTGGAGAGGGCGACGAGAGACGCGTTTACTGCGAGTGAGAGTTCCATGGGAAGCTCGGGTGGTACTACACTTGTGATGATGAGCACGCAGTCGAGGAGTAACTTCGATTTCTTGAGGTCCCGTTCAATCCCTGCCGTAGTGGATCAGTCAAAGTTGACATTATGGGGGGGCAGAGACTGACCTTTGGTCCAGACATACCAGCTCGCGGCAATGGCAAAAATAAGGAGGAAGCCGATGAACAGGAAGGACTCCAGGTTGTTGGCAGAGACACGTTCTGTAGAGAAGATCATGGTGCGAACAAGTTGGCCCTGAGAAGTTCCAAAGCCTGTACGAAGAACGACACCAAGGCAGCCATCGTCAGGAGTCTTGATTGGGGCACGTAAGTCACCTAGCGTTGCGTCATTCAACATTTTACTCAGGAAAATTAAACACAAACGTACTGGATGTACCAGCTTGCAAGATCTTTGTTCCACTGAACAAAACTGCGTTCTTGTGATTGCTATCAACATCGAGATTTTCAGACGCATCGAGAAGTTGAATTGACTCCTTCAAAAGAGGAGTCGATTCACCCGATAACATGGCTTCATTGACAATACAAGTGCCGTGAATGAGAAGAACGTCAGCAGGGACAACAGTCTCTGTCTGTTGGCGGACTAAAATTATGTCAGATCGCAAGGCACAAATGTAAGAGGCGAGGACGTACCGATAGAAACCACATCACCCGGTAGGAGGGCGTCGGTTTGAATCTTGACCCAGTTCCCGTCCCGGTAACATCTGATTGGATAAGGAGCAACAGACATTGTTCTGAATTCAGTCAATGTCCTCACTCGCTATTGAATGAGGTGAGAATCCCAAAATACAGGTAACTTACAAATCAGCACTGACCTGGAAAACAACAGTGCATTCGAAGACGACTAGCATGAACAGGGTAAAGAGGCTGTAGTACCAGTATTCATCAAGGCACCAAAGTGCCACACAGAATATCTGGAAGACAAAGAAGGGTGCTGTCGCATGCTCACCAAACAGCTCTGTAAACGATGGGATAGGGATGTTGAACTCGTTGCCACCATAAAGACTCAGGAGGGATGGTATCTGCTTGTTCAAGAGGCCCTTGGGTGACAGGAATGTACCGAGCTGTGGGCGGCCGGACGAGGGATAGGGAAGCCGCGCGAAGGTGAGAGGTGAGGTGGACTCGATGGTATAGGTGTCGCGTTGGTAGTTAAAAGTGTACGTTTTGATATCCGTGACGTCTTTCTTCTCGAGAGGAACAATATCGCCTTGACCGCGGTGCTGATGTGGTACAAGCCGGATACAGTCGGCCTCTTGTACAGATTTTGCCTGGGACACGTCGCGTCAAGAATGAACAACTATAAGTGACTGCCACGTACTGGTTTGGTCGTAATCCATGCCCGCGCGCCCGCACTCCACTTCGTCACTAAAAAGCTCAAAGCATGCCCAGCACCAAGTGATACACAAGCGAGGAAGGTCCATTCTTCACTGACAAGCCATTGGTCATACTTGATGAAATAGGCGTAGGCAAGTAGGGGATAGAGGGAGAGAAACGGAAACGCGTAGAGATGGTACTGCCACGGAATAGATATGTGCAGGCTCGCCCTTGCAATTTCGTTGGAGTGGACGGATATGGAAGCCCTGAAAATGAGTATGTGAACAATCGTAGCGAGTTGCTGCTAAAAGAAGACCGACATTATAAGGATTAGATACTACTTAACTCTAGCGTGGCCAACGGCCAAAGAATGGATTAAGAGCGTTCCAAAAGGTAGAATTCTGCTCACGAGTACTTGCTCTATAGAGGAGAGATGAGGAGGAGTGCCTATGACAATAGCCTTGTTGACTTGAGCAAAGACGACGGTGAAAAGACGTGGACCATAGCACGTGGAATGCCGCGATGCCGGCGGAGCCAAATTAATTTTTTGATCCGGTGGGATGCGGAATTGCCAAACGGTCCAAACCAAGGATCGAGCGGCAAACGCCGAGAAATATACACTACCGAAAAATAAGGTTTCAGCCACCCTCAACAACGACCACGAAACTATCCGCATCACCTCAAAACTTCCGACGATGGTGAGTTCACGTCCCCCTGCTATCATCCACATCTGGAGCGCTGACTTACTATTCCCCTCAGCCGAAGCAAATCCGCGACATCAAGGAGTTCATCAAAATTGCCCAGAGGAAAGATGCTTCCCGTACGTTCGATCCACATTCTGCCATACCTATTTCTGAGCTCCTTGTGTAGAAGCACGCATAAAGAAAATCGCATCGAAAGTCGCTGGTGGAAAGACTCAGACGAAGTTCAAGGTCCGATGCTCGCGGTACCTCTATACACTGTCAATCGACGACCCAGAGAAGGCCGACAAACTGCAGCAGAGCCTCCCACCCGGTATGTCCAAAGGCTACATCAACCCCCTTTCGCCTCTGACTCTATGATGCAGGTCTGAGCGTCATTGAGCTCGATAAGGTCACAAAGAAGAAATAGATTTGGGCTATCTTTGGGGACAGTAGATTCCAGCTTGCACCCGGAGGTGTTCGCGGTACGGGCTTATGATGGTCGCTAAAATTATGCATGCGTACAGCAGATTTATGCCATATATCCATGACCAGGCAACCTTTTCTTGGCTAATGAGTTTCAATCAGTCCAGTATGCATTACCTACTCCTAGCAACGTGCAAGCCGCAAAAAGTGACAATGTGAATCTGGGTATAAATCGACTGAGCATTTCCTTCCACCATTGGTTCCTTCGAGAACTTCTTCGGTTTTGCATTGGTTCTAAAGCCTCCAAATCGTACTCATACTGAGAGTCGACACCGTTGTCATCAAGAATCAACTGTAGGAGTGTCGTGATGAACTGTGAGCCGTCTAAATATGGTAGCGGCAACAAGTTGAAGAGATAGAGTGATAAGGTCGCCATAAGTACATATCTGAAAGAAGTCAGCCAAATGTATTTTTTTTCTGATAGAGTATGTCTTACTCCCAGAAAGTTGCGGCCACTAAGGGTAATCCAAAGGGCAGAAGGAAGAGTCTGGGGAAGAGAGCACTGACCTTCACTATACAAATGTAAGAAATGTAAGCAACTTCGGAGCAAGGGCAGACTACCTTGTTCCCAAATTTCTTGAGGGGGCCCACTCCACAAGACGATCTCTGGGTTACCTTCCCCCACGCCCCGACCAACCGTGAGACGCAAGAGATGTTCAGTCGCAGCTGGTTGGACGCATATGGACACCCCAAGACAGTCTGTCGTGGTTGTGCATCTCTTCATATGCTTGGAATCCGTAAGTATGGGTATAGGATTCAGGCAACCTCTACTCGAAGTATCCGTAGATACAAAACACGAGAGCCCCGAGCTGTTGTTCGAACAGCATTCATCATCTCCGTCTACATTGAAGATATTAATTTTCGATAGAACTGGAAACATAGTTCAAATGTCATTACCTAATGGTCCAGCACACCAGCCCAGACTTTGTGCAGGCCTGTCTTGTGTGAGGATCGAAGTCCATGTCTGAGCAGATGGATTCTGCGACCCCAAGGGTATGTCGTCTATGGCGGTGATAACGGAACCTGGGGATAAATACCCGACCAGAGGGGATTGCTAGGCACACATGAGGCCAGGGCCGTTTGATATTTGTTGGACAAGAGAAAACGCACTGCATCCACACCAATAACAACTGTACCAAGAGTAGAAATATCTTGATAACCCAGAGACAAAAAAGCGCCGCCTAGCCCCGACCATCCAATGGATATGAGCAAGCACCACAAGAGGAAGTTATGGAAGGGGCCCGCCGCTATTATACGAGCACGGGCACGTGGTGCGAGAGTGTCCATTGCAGAACCTGAGAATGAGACAAATGCAGAGGGGATCATAACTGTAAACGAGATCCCCGTAGATATGATCGGCAGGGACTCTCTGTATTGCGATGTTCTCGTTAGCTTAAGAGCCCAGGGGTTAAGGGCGACCTTACACAGCGGCGGCAATAGCATGGCCTAATTCGTGTACTATTTGAGCGAGGAACACGGAGAGGAGTATTATAGGGAGGTGCGAGAGTGGGACCGTCAAGCCGGGTATCTACATAGGTACGCGATAAGTGCCATATTGTTAAACCATAGCGGGAAATGACAATTGTTACGTACAACGGGCTTGATCCACGAGCCATCTGTAAAGCCATCCCTGCCGATGCTGTCAACCTCTCGTCGGGCAAGCATGCTGCGTGTTTCAGGGAACGTAGAAGGTGACTCAGTATGCAACCAGAGCTTACGGATGAGGGATATAGCAGACACGCCCCCAGAGGTACAGAGGAAGCCCAGAGCTCCCAGCATCCCGACAAGCCCCATAACCGAACCCATGTCGTAGAACCTCTTTAAAAGGTAACTCTGGCGCCTCCTCAGAGATGTAGCGAGGAGGTCGTGGGCCAGATTCCATGCATTTGTCTGGATGCGTACGTGCAATCCTCGAAGTACTACCTTAACGGAGGAATCGTTCCAGACATGACGGTGGCCAAAGCGTGCGGTCGTGGAAGACGGCAGGAGAGAATGGACCGATGGCTTGAATGAGTAGTGTAATATGTATATTGTTGCCCAGATGAGTGTCAAGGCCAGGAGTGGACTGGCCAACGACATGTAGAGCACATGAAGCTCGTGGAGGCTGCTTAGTTTAAGGAAGAGTTCGTGATTGCTTCTCACTCACTGTCACAATCGGACACACTCTAAATTAAATAATAAACCTCTTACTGAAGTCCATAACTGGTAACCTTTGTTGTCCAATGTGTAAATCTCAGTGATCCAAAGCTCATATACGTAGCACGATATCAATGTGAGATGGAAAACCCCTTCCCGGTTTTTTTTTGTATACAATACAAATTGGTATAAATGTAGTCGAGAACGCAAGACTACAAAGTCCCTTCACCAATCTGCTCCAGGCAGAGAGGCTCAAAACGTCAAAAACTCAAACCATAACAACATAAACCACATCGTTACACCATGCTGTTATTTGCCCGCACCCCGTATGACTGGTTGCCATGTGAGAAAGCGTAAGCTGAGCCCGGTGCAGCCTGCGATGCTGGGTACGACGCATAGGCGGGGACGGCAACGGGTGCAACGGTAATATGGGGCTGGCTGATGGTGTTGATCATTTGCCTGGTCTCCTTAACCGACATTTCATCGTCTAGCTGCTCCACGTAGTTATCGACGATAACATAGCCGTCTGTAATTTTAATGTCATGGTTAGCTGGCGACGCTATGAGTGAGGGGACGCACAGATCATAAGTAACCAGATGAGGATGTACACTGCAACTGTGACGCCCTTGTATACGTTGACGCCATTTTTACAAATGGCCTGGGTGATAGCATCAGCACCGCCATTTATACAGGCATCGACTGTCGCTTGTGGGTTCCGATTGAAGAGAGCCCAGAGCGAGTATGAGCCTGAAGCGATACTCAAGAGCAAGGTGATTAGAATTCCAACGCTGTATGCATGCACAGAGTTCCTGCTCTTGATCAGACAGCCAATAAAACTAGATCCGAGGTTTAGGAAACTATCCAATCGTATCAGAGGATGAAGGACTTACCCAAACAACGATAAAAGGGTCAAAATTGTGAACAGGGCAGCGTGCAACCACAATCCAACAGTGTCTGGCATTGGCATGGGATGTTGCCCTGGAATTTCGTAAGACACTTTAGAAGAAAAACACACCACTGATTTTGACGTACAGAGCTTGGAAACAGCCACCCAACTTACGATGCAGACCAAGGTACCACCAGCAATACCGAGGAGCGACATTATCTTTTTTTATCCGCACAAAAATCAGTCAGCAAATCTAAATCACTAAATTGAGAGTACTCACAAAGACACCAAACCGGACAGGTATGCAACAACAAAATGTGCGCGAACGAATGTAGGCCATGTTTAGAGAATTGACGTTGAATGAGAAAGGTGAAAAAAACACGAAAGGGTAGGAAGGGGGTTCGGGCGCAGCCACGATGAGGAGCTCATCGCTCCTGATGGTCCTTTATATACGGAGAACTCAAACGTTGGCGACGGAGCTGATCTTTTGATTTGATGTTTGAACGGTTTGATGGAGATGATCGATTGTATGGGTTGCCACTTTACGTAACCTCAAACGAACTTGAAATCCTCAACTTGGAGGAAAGGGCTGTGTACATGGTCACTCCTACATGTCCCTACCAGGTGTTGCATCACACAGACAGCGGTTGGGTGTTTACCTACCAACCGCATACCACTTGAAGATTTCGATGTTGGAGTGTAAACGATACACTAGCGATACCGATTCATAGAAGCGGTTAAACTAACACGGACCTAGTTATCAGTTTCGCTACTTGCCAAGCAGTGACTCTTACTCCAAATTTCAGGGAAAGGATGGAATTGAGAGGCTGGAGACGAGACATGGGTAAGAGTCAACCTGCACCCCTTTTGATGAGTAGTACGTGCAACACACTCGCTTCGTAGACTCACTGTTGGACGCAGGTGCAAAATACTACTCTAGGATTAGAGGAACAGTATGCGTTGGTACTCACGTATTGCAATCACTAAGTTGTGCTGATGGTGAGAGGTCAGCAGTTAACGAATGGGTGGATAGAACCGTGAGCAATTCCATCGCCTGTATTATATCAGGGAAACACGAAAAACCGAGTACATATGTGCAGGTGAAACAATCATTGATTGTGATGAACCAAGGGCGTGGCATCTATGGCGCTGGTGCCGGATCGTCCGAGCGCAGCAGCAAGTATCCTAGAACTGACTCCTCACAAATGAGACTATGTCATAGAGACATGTAGACCCATCTCTGGTTGGCTCGTCCCTGATATATGAAGATTGAGGAGGCCGACCTTGTAGCCACCCATCACAAACCCTCACTATCAATAGATAGATGGAGAAGTTCATGTGAGTTTTACATAGGGCAGCTACATATACTGAATAAAAGTGATGTAAGAGTGGCATATATGGTTGATTGTATACGTACTCACCAACATACTCTAACCACACGAAAATTCAGCGCATTGGAAAGGACATAGAAAGGAAGATATCACTACCATGCTACCATCAACGATGAGCTGTACCAAAGTTTTCTCAGGCTTTTCGTAAGTCTGCTAATGAGTAGTCAATTGTCTTTGCCAGACTGGCCACAGCGATGTAAGAAATTGAATTCTTGTGCACACTAGAGGGGTAGCACAACGAAAATCGACATAAGTTCTGTTGTTCTCATAGAGGTATCAAAGTGTGAACTGCGGGCTGCGGTTTGTCAATGCAGGTCAATGCCATGCCAGTGGACTTAGTGACTTGAATTCGAAGTTGAAGTAGGACATAATTGACCCGTGACATAATCGTGACAGGCAGCCCTTAATACTCTCATTCTTTACTCCTCTCTTGCACGTCTCTCATCTTCGTAGGCTCGTAGAATGAAGATCTTTTATATTTCTGTGGTTTTAGCACCCCCTTCCGGTAC
Organism: Myochromella boudieri; assembly: GCA_018221655.1. NCBI lineage: Eukaryota > Fungi > Basidiomycota > Agaricomycetes > Agaricales > Lyophyllaceae > Myochromella > Myochromella boudieri. The sequence goes on from JABCKU010008138.1 coordinate 80,766, forward strand.
CTCGATTATTCTCAGCAATGCCAGTGACCTATCCTCGTTCTCTTTCTATCAGAAAGGTTCCGTCGGGGAATTCATGTCCTTCTTTTCGAAGACAGTAGCAGAGCGAACTCCACAGGGTCAAAGGCAAAGTGTCCAGGAGAATAACTACACTGCACACGTTTACAACCGCGGGGGAGCAGAGCAATTGGCCGGTGAGTGTATAACGTCATCGGCTTGGTATACAATATTGAAGACAGGGCTTTAATTAGCTGTTATCATCACGGACCAGGAGTACCCCGTTCGACCAGCGTTTTCGTTGCTATCCAAGTTGTTAGATGAATTTACGGCCAAAGTACCGCAATCATCTTTCGAGAACCCAGCCTCCATATCATTCCCAGATATCAACACGTACATTCAGAGATATCAAGATCCCAGGCAGGCGGACACTATCATGCGAGTGCAACAGGAGTTGGATGAGACAAAGATTGTTCTGGTGCGTGTGTTCCGTTTGCTGGTTGGTACACTATGCCAAACTAGTTGCTCTTGGCATAGCATAAAACGATAGAATCTGTTCTACAACGTGGGGAAAAGCTCGACAACTTAGTGGATAGGTCGAATGCCTTATCAGCGCAAAGCAAGATGTTCTACAAGACGGCGAAGAAGGTACGTCAATGTCGCCTTCCTCACGATCGCAGCCCTGATTTCGTGTGGTCAGCAAAATTCTTGCTGTGTTGTCATGTGAGGAGAAGACCACTTGTTCGACTTATAGTGTTGAGTTTGTTTCATCGGCAACTATTCTGTGTTCGAGTCATTGCACAGCACCGTTCTGCGATGCGCTCACGTCTGCATATCTCATACCCCGGACTATCACTACATACTATATTTTCTTACATGTCAATATTCGCTCCGTTCCGACCGAAGTGATGCCCCTTGTTCCAGGCCTAACCAGAATTCAGTGGGGACCTTTTCTGACCTTCCTTAATGGTCCTTCAGATTTGTGCTGACCCTTGTCTTCTCATAATGCAAACTTAATGACAGAACTTTAACTGACGAGTCTCCATTCGACTTTCTCGTTATTTACATCGTTATGTAGCGAAATCATGCTCGTGAATCCATTGTCGAATATATCTATATCTCCAACCCATGGTTTCCGCACAGCCTCCTTTACTTAGATCTTACTCCTCTCATCAATAGATTCGAGGTTGTCGACAGATGTGAACCTATGTGAACCTGATGATCCTGCACAAGACATCAGCTTGACAACGGTAAGCGCTGATCGCCGTGCTGGAAAATGGGATGGATTCTGCTCCGGGTGTCAGTTTCAACTTCCAACACATTCGTTAGTGCAGGAGCTTCACATCTTCCGACTACTCTTTGATTGAGCCCCAACGGCCCCAGTTCTTGATGAAGCCCCGACTTGATGTGTATCAGGCAACAAAGAAAGATCTCCTTGCCAAGTTAATCATGGAACTTCCGAACATCTTTATAAGAATGGACCATCTAGTCAGGTCCGCAAATCCGCTTACTCTCCCCTCCTCCGACACCTTACTGCCCGATGTTTTCAGAACTTCTCCAGAGTTTTGCGAAGAGCGTCGACGAAGTATCTGCGAGCCGCGCACCATACAATGAAGACGGTGACCACAGACCTCACACTGTCGTGGACGATAAAATAAGACAACTGATCAAGTTGATCGAAGCACCAGCCTTTAGGCTGGACGATCTAGTATGTAACTTAGGCGTTTTGTTTCTTTTATCTCACTCAGTCAATGTGGGGGTGTCTAGCCGGCTTACCTGGATGCTATCAAGCATCAAGGCAGTCTTGATGACCGCGAGCTTCTGGTGAATCTCCCATATACCTTTCTTATCACTGCCATTTAAACATATCCACAACAGCTGGAAAAGATTCTCGTTCTCATGTCCCGCCTGGAAGACAGTCGCATATCGAGAACGATTCAAGAACATGCTATAGCCCTTCGTATGTTCATCGTCAAACTCGTTATCTACCCGAACTTCGTTTATGTTGTCTTTCTCAGTTTATAATGACCTCCCACATCCTCCCAACAGTTACCTGACCCCCCGCACGAATGAAGTTACACAAAATCCCACCTCACCAGCAACACTTAATGGCGCTCCAGTGAAGTACGCGTTTCGTTCGGCTGATGGATCCTGTTACAACCCAGCCTCTCCTTCGCTTGGTAAAGCTGGATCACCCTATGCACGATCTGTTCAAGCCCTCAAACCCATGCCAAAGCACGTGCTTCCTGAGCCTGGGCTTGTCTTCGACACTCTTCTTCGTAGAAAGAAATTCGTCGAACATCCCAGTGGAATATCTAGTCTATTTTTCGCTTTCGCTGACCTGGTCATTCACACTATCTTCGATACTGATCACCATGTCGGCACTACGAATAAGGCCAGTAGCTATCTCGATCTCAGCATCCTCTACGGAAGTTCAGAGGATCAAGTGAACTCTGTACGAAGGAAGGATGGTTCGGGGAGGCTTCACGATGATGTTTTTGCTGATAGCCGACTTTTGATGATGCCTCCAGCCAGCTGCGCGCTGTTGGTCCTTCTCAATCGCAACCACAACGTAAGTTGTGTTCACAGGTTTCATCTTTTATGATAGTTCTCACCTCCCCATTAGTACATCGCGCAAAGGTTACTTGACATCAACGAAGGCGGTGAATACGTATGGCCTCCCAGCAAAGAACGCCTTCTGGTCCAGGATGACGAGATTTTCCATCGCACGCGGTTGGTTAACTGTGGCTATTTCATGAATATCATTTTGGGCGGTACGTATATTTCTACAATAGAGTGACCCACACTAGACATACTTTCTAGACTACGTGGGTGCTATTTTGGGGCTGGTTCGCGACGGCTCCGGTTGGCGCCTGGATCCTCTCATGGTGCGTTATTGAATTGTATGCAGTGCTTACACAACTAATTCAATACAGAATATGAGAGAAAGCGATCACGAAGTTTCTCCTCGAGGGACGGGAAATGTTGTATCAATCGAATTCAACCTTCTATACAGGTGGCACGCTACGCTTTCCGAGGAAGACACAAGGTGGACCACAGATCTTTTCGAGAAAACTTTTCCAGGAAAGAGTCTTAGAGACGTAAGTCTGATGCATCTTCAAGGATACTTGCTCAACGAACATTTATGCAGTTAACGCCTCAAGATTTCATGACCAAAGTTCATGACTTATTTATTCCCGATCCCGATGTCAAACATCGGACGTTTAAAAAGTGTGTTCGGATCCATTCACCATCAATCACTCCTTAATTAAGCTTGAATATTAGCTTAAAACGATATAACGGGCGCTTCAAGGACGAAGACCTTGCAAAGATCCTTCAAGACGCGACAGATTGGCCTGCTGCTTCTTTCGGCTCTGGTATACCAGAAGCTTTACGCGTCATCGAAATTATGGGTATCGAAGAGTCTAGGAAATGGGGAACTTGCTCGGTACGCTCAGCACGCTTCCATCCTCTTATCACACCTGATGGGCTCACATCATGTTTTTGCTATAGTTGAATGAATTTAGGAAATTTTTAGGCCTTAAACGTAGGTTGTTTTCTTGTACTAGTGCAACGCAGAGTCGACATTAAAATGGCTTCTAGCGTACGAAACCTTTGCACAATGGAACCCGAACCCAGATATCCATGTGAGTTTCCTACGACTCATGCTCTATAGATATCTAACGTTTACGACGTAGACGAAAGCTGCGGCGCTGTACAAGGATATTGACAACTTGGAATTGCATGTAAGTCTGCATCATGATTGAATGTCTTCAACCTTATAATATATTTGACAGGTTGGTCTTCAAGCGGAGCAATGCAAAACTCCCGGCCCTGGAGCCGGATTGTGTCCTGGTTACACTATCTCAAGAGCCATCCTGGCAGATGCTGTCTGCTTGACACGAGGAGATCCATATCTGACCACAGAATTCACTCGTACGTTGAAGTTCAATCTTCAAGGAATTGTGTTAACAACTCTTACAGCCCAAAACTGCACCCTTTGGGGATATAATGATGTCCAGTATGACAAGAAAGATGGCTCGTACGGTGGATTGCTTACTAAGCTTCTCTTCCGCACACTACCCGATCATTACCCTGCTGGCTCAGCTTACGCTCACTTTCCCTTCTTGGTACCTTCGTGGATGAAACACAATTTTTCGACCGAAGAGAACCTCAAAGAAGACGTCCATAAGTACATATGGGAGCGGCCCACGGTCCCAACGCCCACAGTCACCATCGATTCCTACAACGGAGTCAAAGAAGTCCTCTCACACCCCGAATATTTCATGTCAGCGTATGGGAAACGCCTTCTCAATATTTTACAAGAAAGCTCAATGGCACAGGCTCGATATACGATTCCCGTGCCCGTTATCGACAAGTCGATTAAGGAGTCTCCTTCTGACGCCGCTCTCGCTAGTTTGGTCGAAGGCCGCCTCAGGATCGGCAAAATCATCTCCTCTGCAACGCCACGTTCTCATTCCACATGGGCTGAATATTTCAAAGAGAAAACAGATTCCTTAATCAAGGAAAAATCTTTCCCTAATGATACAGACAAAACCTACGTATTGGACATTGTTCATGATGTGATTAATGTGTTGCCAATCTACTGGCTTTCTGAAGAGATCGTGAGTCTTTTTATTCTCTCGTGACGCCACCTCTCATTCGTGAATAGCTTGGCCTTCCTCTTAAAACCCTGACCAACCAGAGGGGTAGCTGGCGTGAGGATGATATCTATAAGAATTTTGCAAGCATCAGTCGGTAAGTTACTTCGGTTGCATTCATCTACATCTATGTAATTTGACTTTTTTTTTTTTTTTATACAGCTACGTCTATTCAAATTTTGACCTTGTCGACGACTGGCACTTGCGCCTCGATTCTGTTAACACCTTCAAGGAGGTGTTTAAGCAAACACTAGCGCACTTGGAAGCATTGAATTTTTCAGTGAGTACTACGTTGATTACCATCTCGGCGTTCTAACATGGAAGAATTAGGTTTTTGGGGGCGGGATCCTGGACTCTTTTGATGAGATCAAACATGGACATCATAACAGTCACCACTTCTTGAAACACGTATTGGAGGCCCTTGCAACTGCCCATAAACCATTGGGGCTGACGGATATAACAACATACCTCTTAGCTACTGTGGTTCCCACATCCGCTATTTTCTCACAGGCCATCACTCATGTTGTTGCTTTTTACCTCGATGAAGGCAGGGAGAAGGAGCGAGCCAACATTGTGGAGTTGTCGGCTACCCTTCATCAGAACCAGGGGAATGTTGACAAAGTCATGGTTTATGTCCGCGAAGCTCTTCGTAAGTAACATTGGCCTTTTCAGTGTTTTCCAGTCTAATGAGCATTGAATACAGGGCTTAATCCACCTGTGCGTATTTCAAAAATTTTCTCCTTGAGACACCATTTCTTATTTTCCATGTGCATCATTCAGGTTTCCGGGGTATATCGCACTGCAACTCAG